>JAYKKT010000068.1:3920000-4227500 GCA_036023115.1 Brasenia schreberi | reverse complement strand
TATAGGTTGAGAAAATCCCTATATAACCTAAAACCGTCACCTCGCTAATGATATTTGGCTTTTCAAAATGTCATTATAGAACTTGGGTTTATGGCTAATAAACTTGATCAATGTGTATATGTCTGGAACAATGGGAGCCACTTTGTTATTCTATCATTATATGTAGATGACATATTGTTGACTGGAAACGACAACAAAATGATTGTCAAAATAAAGTCATGGTTAAACTTAAAGTTCGAAATGAAGGATATGGGAGAAGCATTGTATATCCTTGGTATAAAGATCTCTCGAGATAGAGAATCTAGACTCTTATGCCTAAGTTAGGAGAGATATATTGATTATATCCTTAAGAAGTTCAAAATGGGTGAATGCAAGTCTGCTATTACACTTGTTGCAAAAGGGTTAAAATTAGTAAGGCTGATTGTCTCGGTGAGTGAGATGATAAGCCTAATGTTCCTTATGCACAAGTTGTGGGTAGCTTGATGTATGCTATGTTATGTAAAAGACTTGATATCAGCTTTGTTATTGGTCTTGTAAGTAGATATCAAAGTAATTCTGAATGACAACATTGGATAGCTGTAAAAAGGATTTTAAGATATTTGAAAGGAACAAGAGACTTGAAATTGTGTTTTCAAGCAGATGAACTAAAAGTGTTAGGATACTCAGATGCTGACTTTGCTGGGAGCAAAGATGACAACAAATCAACCTCGGGTCAAATATTTTTATTTGGAGGTGGTGTTGTTTCTTGGGCATGTAAGAAACAGGGCTGTGTAACATTGCATACACAGCAAGCTAAGTATGTAGCTTGTTGTATGGATATAATGAGTGTTGTTTAGATAAGCCGCTTTATACGTGATTTGAAGTTGAAAATAACCGACGAGCTAATTGTCATTTACTATGATAACAACGCAACAATTACTCTTATCAAGAGTGGAGTTGATTGCTTAAAAAGCAAGCATATAATGGTTAAATACTACTATGTTCATGATATGGTTATGAGAAAGGAAATATCCATCTCATACATGCCAACAAATGATATGTTGGCAGATTCCTTAACTAAAGGCATAACAGAGGAACTATTCTCAAACCATGTTGCGAATATGTGTTTGAGGTATGTTTGATTGTTGTGTAGGGAAATAACTACACAACGGGTAGTGATTGCAGTAGTAATCGTGAATTGACATTACTAGGTAAACCTTATAAAAGTGGGAGGAAAACCAGTATGTTAATGCACTTGGCTCGAATAGCCAAGTGGGAGATGTTACATAGTGGCCATTCTCAGCAACTCAGCACGGTAATGACTGAATTGGCCATCCAGACCATTACCGTGTCTGAAATTACAAATAGGGCTAGGTAACAGTCGGACCGTTATCAAAAAACTTGGTAATAGTTCGGATATGGATGCTCCGAATGAGGGAAGCCAACTGGATAACTGGGAGACATGGAGCAGACACTGATCTATAAAGCAGTGCGTATAGTGAAGCATACATAGAAATACATAGAACAAAATACATAAAGTCTCCTTGGAAAAGGCCGCTGTGAGGAAACCTCAAATGACGACACACCATTTCCGCTATAGGTGTACCTAGAAAACTGGACGGAGAATAGACGCAACATCGGACTCCGACAACCAGAAAGCTTCAATCAGCTTCAGAGTCGGCATTCAAAAGCAAGTATAACAACCCAAAAGAATTAAAAATATTCATTGACGAACGGAGAACCACTAGGAAAGCCAAAAGGAAATGCAATAGGAAATAAATGTTGAAACGAGAAATGGATTGGTTTGAAAGATAGGAGATATCTTGCTAGCTACAAACAACCTCCTCTAGTAGCATAAGATGGGAAGTTACACCCAAAGGAATCACCACAATTTCTTGCCTTGGATACTTTGCATATGGAAGAGCTTATCGTTGAAGGCGCCACCATTTCTACTGGAACCTTTCCAGGGAAAGCTGTTCGTGTGGATCCAATTCTCTTGAAGTTTAGGAACCACGTGCTCCCCTCTTTCTTCAACAACAATAACTAAGCCTTTTCTCATACTAGATCGGATCAGATACCGAATCTTTCTTCATTCGAATAAATCCCTTCTTTGATTTTAGCAGATGCTTGCTTGAAGTCATAGTTCTACTGATTTACTGGTTCAAATCTAACACCACATTTAACAAGTAGCTCACTTAGCATGGAGTTCAATAACCGAGGCGTGTATACTTGGCTTCCGCCTCGACATTGTAACCAAAAGGAAAAAAAAAGAAGGTATGCAAGTATGATATGACATTTTATTGAACCACTACCCGATATATCGGAAAGAATCTCCTCTTCAGAATAATAACAGTTCTTGCTTCTTCAGTGGGGATGACAGAAAAGGAAGATGGCCACATCCCGGTACGAGTTTACTTATACTCCGACCTGAACTTCAATGGGCCGGATATGTATTTGGGTTCCTTTTCTTTTACTAGTAACAAGACAGGTGTGCAGTATATATGTTGCTCATGATTTATGTTAGATCGGGACACCTTATCCCCAAACCTAAACCTAATTGTATCGGGTATTTCACTCTATTCAGGTCGGGCTGGTCTAGCTGCACAAGCCAGGTCAACATTGCCAGATTCGGTTGGGATCACGCACGCTACTCCCACCTTCGCAGAAGCTGCGTAGCGGAGGAAGAGAGGAGGAACTCCTCTCTCTCTCTTTTCTTTCTTTTTGGGACGCTTCTTCCATCTGTATCCCCGTTGGCATCCGAAAACCGCTGCTCTCTTTCGTCGAATTTCCCTTTCAACATCTTATTTATTCGCCCGTTCTCTCTTCTCAATGTCCACACCTTATATATTCTCCCTTTCGCATAAGCTTATCTTCAATCCTTCTCTCTTACCAAATTCCCATCTTCTTTCTTCTTCCTCTCTCGTTTTCGGTTGTTGGTAGTGTGAAACCCTTGAGAAGAGGGATGGAGGGGAAGATGGTACAGGGTTTTGAAGATTTTTTGCCGATCATGGTCGACAAATTGGGAGGAGAAGGGCTAATGGGAGAGCTTTCTAACGGGTTCAGGCTGCTCATGGATCCCCAGAGGGGACTGATAACGTTTGAAAGCCTGAAGAAGAATGCGAAGGCGATGGGTTTGAACGGAATGAGTGATGAAGAATTGAGGAGTATGGTGAGGGAGGGAGATCTTGACGGCGATGACGCACTGAATGAGATGGAATTCTGCGTCCTCATGATCAGATTGAGCCCGGAATTGATAAATTGCGCGTGGAGATTGCTCGAAGAGTCTAGATTTTGATGGCGAGTAGGAATTTCTTTTATTTCTTGTTTCTGTTAGCTTGTATAATTGTTTTATGTTTTCATGAATTTGGAAGAAAAGAAGAATAAAAGATTAGAATCCGTTCCTTTAAAGATAAATTTGCTTACCATCATCTGAGTTCGTCATTGCTAATTTGTTTTATTCATCTTTTGAGGTGATTTAATCAACAATGACTCGATATATGGCAACTTGATGAATAAGTCTTAGATTGGGCTGATTTAAGGGATTGATATAGCTTAAAAACTTAGTTATGCTTTGGATTTGTACATTGGTGCACCCACGATTCCACAGTTTGCGGAAATTGTACCACCTATTGCGGATTCAGCTAGGGCTCTACTTACTGTAGGGTCTATTTGCACTGGGAAAACTCAAGGGGAACTGGAATTTTCGAGGTTCGTTTCCATTCACAACATGCAAATACATGATAAAGAATACGAAGTACTGTGGTTCCCGTCGAAAATGCCACTGGACTGGTAGGAGTTTCTCAGCAAGTAATCTTTGACAGTCTGGTGGGTGTTGACTAGAGCCCACAATTCTTTGATGAGTTTCCTTTTCTCCGGTGGAAACTGAAGAAAAGTTACTTAGCAGAGGTGAAATGAAAGCACCCAGGTCAAAGTAATACCCGAAATTTCCGCAAAGGGTCACTAAAGGTACATCAGAGATGTGATGAATGCTACTTTTTCCACCATTTCATGTTGAAAATGTCAGCTGTATTCAATGTAAAATGTGTGCCCCTATTGGTCGAAGTTTCATAAAGCCTTTTGATCCATTTGACGATTCCGGCTTCATCCCAGTCACTATTGCAACGGAAACTTCTCAAAGGGTGTTTGTTCTTATGTGAATCAACGTGCACGTAGAAACTGACATGGAAGCCTCCTCCGACAAATTCTTGGTAGATTGCCTGCACTTAGAACATTATTCATAAGAGCAAGGCAATTCCGTACGTCTTTGGAAATCCTCATGTAAGTATCCTGGTAAATTCCTTGATAAGCTGGTGAATACGTAAGGTTCCGATGAAGTAGATCCCACTCAAGAACTCAAAAGAGACACTGAACAAAAAGAAGAAAGAAAAGTGAACAAAAAGAAAAATTATCTATTCAAGCATGAGCGAACCAATAAATAAAAGTAAACCTAGCAAGGGAAGAAAAAAAGAAATTAAACTATTGAAAGAAAGATTGTATTTTCGGACTTGATCATGATTATATGATCAATTTTCATACCTGTTGCTCTCCCCCTTGCCTGTTTATATAGAAATACAGAGGCAATTCTAGAGGAACCATTTAAGATTGTCACTTTTCTTTCATCGTTGGCATATCCAGTTGTAATTTCCCTTATGCCTACTACTTTTTGCTTTAATCGGCTAACCATGGAAATGATCTCCCATTAATTCTTTTCAAGAATCTTGCCTTACTCACCAATCTTTTTGTTTCTAGAAGCCCCTCGGGTACCCTTTTTGGAGCTTTTGGTTACATGTCAAATTATGTTATTACTACTTTGCGCCCCCTACTTGTATTCGAATTTGTGGAGGATCAATTACACCGTACTGCATCAAGTAAAAAATCTTGGTATAACTTACAAGCGCTGGACTTGAGAGGACTGTTGTGTTCAATGGCTACTTAATAAAAGGGATTCAAATTACTTCTTTTTCTTGTCTTTGCGAGTTGCACATCCTCCATTTTTTCTCTACGTTTACTCATTCATGATGGATTCTCCTACTCGTGCCTCTGATGCCATAATCCCCCCAATCGCCTCACCTAAGGACGGCTTGAAGGACTTCTACCTTTTGTCATGTTTGCCTTTAAATTAGGAAGAAATTGTGGCATCATAATGTCCTCATTTCATTTATTCCTGGTCATTCAACAATAGGCATTATATCAACTGCCTTAACGGTATGAGGGAGCGAAACTCCCAGATTTGATTTGAGCAGGACATCATGATTTGATCATGCTTCCTACTTTGACTATCTACTTTGGTGGTAAGCTACTAAATTTGTTCATAGTCTTCTAGTTCTCACTATATAACACATTCTAGTACCCATTTACATTGATAGCTCTAACAGTGTTGAACGTATGGGCGATTACTGGTGTCTGACTATGATGTTGGGCTATCATCACTTTTCGACTAAAAGTTTCAGTATTTCCATGCTCACACTACAATTGTCTTGGAATAACTTTATTCATAAGTACGTAGAACTTGGACTTGTATATGATGAAGAGCATCGATGTTCCCATAACTGTAACTTTCCCAATTCATTGACTACATCTGTTGAACCAATGTGAACGAAGAATTCTCTATATATTTCAACAATAATGTCCTGGACTAAACTATCAATGACTGGTTTCTTCCTTCTGATGGTGTAGAATTTAACGAATTCTGCTCCAATATGCTTTGAATGAAGGGTCGTTTCACCTATTAGGCGGCCCATTATGGTTGCCTTAACTCTAAATTCATCTGCAAAACTTTCGAGTGTCAAAGACATGGGGCTTGTCATTAGAATTTGTCTTTCTGAGAGGGGCCTTATGCCATCTCCCGATCTTAATGATCTATTGAGGCTTCACCTGAATTAATGGTTGGGAAATCAGGATATAATCTCTTCATACTTTGGGTAGTTGCATCACCCATGATGGTACATCTGCGTAACACTTTCTATCTGGTAGATGTGATGAAAATTTGTATGTGGAGGGAGTCAGAGCATGGTTGCTTCTCTTGTCAAGGTTCAATCCTATTATTGTTGAATCTTACTTTCTTCATTGTTTGGCTAACCTCCTGGGCCTTCAATATGGATTTCCCATCACCATGGACTTGTTGTCTAGGCAAGGAACTTCTTTGTCCTTATAAGACTTCTTGAGTTGCTATGATGTAGAGCCTTTGTTTCGGCTTCCTGCTCACAATCCTAGCCCCGACAAAGTGCCTGATTCCGAGAGCTGGTGGACATGTTGAAGCTTAAGCATGACACCACAATCTCCTGAACTTTACAAAATGAGGTTTTCTAACTAGGAGAACATAGCTACTAACAAGAACCAGAAGTTGGAAGTGGTATGTTGACGAGTGCCCTTCGATCCAAATGCTTCATCCTATACCATATGGGATCATGTCAGACATTCTCTTACAAGAGAGCAGGAAGAGGCTGGGGCTTGTAAAGGAGAAGGGCAGGGATGGAGGCCGATGACAACTCTTGAGGAAGCAATAGCATAATTAAAATTGACCCTTTGAGGATTCTCCTTATGGGTATAAGGTAAAGAGATCTTGAGATTGCCTTCAATCTATAATTCACTAATATTTCTCAGACTCTAACGTAGTGTCCATCTCATAGGATTCTTCAAGATGCCAATCTAGAGATCTTAACTTTGTGTCTCTCTGTAACACATTTTAGGAGTGTGCAGGTGAGTTCTTCACCTGCACTAAGGGCCAAGGGTCACGAGGCCAAGAGGTGGTAAACCACTTGTCGACATCTGACTCCACATACAGATGCCAGAGTGTTCTGCGTAAGGTATTGTACAAGAATTTTTTGATAGGTGCATTCCTATCTTGATGGGACGTCCCTTTTGACAAGAGGGCATTTCCTATACTGCATTGAATGTTCGAGCAGCTTCTGTATATTGTTAATGGAACTCTCCCTCCTATTCTCTTAAGAAGGGTTGACGAGTCCTGGTATGTGCATCAACATTTGCGATCAATTAGACTTTCAAAAGGAATCTAAAATTTTAACAAAAATGCAGCCTGACTCAATCTTGGGCTATCGATAGTGATTGAATTCCCTCTTTTACTTGCTAGACATTGTTTCCCATACTCAAAGCAACATGTTCGTCATATTTAGCAGGTATCCTAAATAATGGAAGAACCAGAGGAGTCTCATATTTAAATAGGTGACAAAATCGCCAGCTTGGAACACCAACTAAATGCCCTCTACAATTGATGGAGTAGGATTGCCGACAACCTAGTTAGTGCTATTATTGTCTTAGTAAGGGGGTATTGCAAGCCGCGTGAGCCAGTGCATGTGGCTCAGCACCACACAAGAGCCTCAAATGAGTTGCAATTACTATTGCCATAGCAACAAGAACTCGAACGGGATGCTAACCTCAACATCCATTTCAATGGCTTTGAGGACAAATGTGTGAGATTGGAGAGAGCTTTTCGAGGAGAATGTATGATGGATAGTCATTTTATGGAAGGATCCTGATATTAATAATCTTTTTGTTTTATCCTTTCTATAACCATGTGTGTGGAGATTTAGGTGCCATCAACATTTGTTTCCTTTACACCTTTGTCCCTTCAGCTTCTTTTATGTTGAGGTTTTGGCAACCGGTACAAATGCCCTTATCAATCCTTACGTTGTACTATGATTATGCCGCTGCTTCGAGAGGAGATCTTGAGATAACACATACATGAGATGGAAACAATGTCGTATACATGAGATGGAAACAATGTCGTTCCTCCGATAAATTTACTTCACCACCTGGCTTCACAGTCACTCTCCTTAAGCTTTTTGTGCATGCTTCTCTCCTTCCTCCTTACCATTTGTCTTCTCTTCCTTCTTCATGGTCTTTCACTAATAGCTCCAAAAGGTCTAAGCAAGAAAAAGGTTTCTTCTTTTGAGTTGGCTCTTGAAACAATACGTACCAATGACAATCATGTCAAATCAATGGGTTTTGACACCATACCCGTAGTAGCATTGATCCTTCGTAACATATATATTCATATCAGCCACATCAAGTCCCTTTAATTCATACATCTCGAGTTCCGTTAATGAGGTTCTAAGTATCTATTAAGTACCTTAGTCCTTGCATCGATCCCTTTTGAATCATCTTGCATCTTGCATCTTTAGTTTTGTTCTCACATAGATAGTTAAATTCTTGCTTAGGTTAGAATTATTTCACATATTAGATTTAATTCAAGCAAATTCAAGATCCTATTCTTTCATTTCCTTACATAGGTTTTCTTTAAATCTCATGCAGATTTGATTTATAAAAATATTTAAAATTCATGTACCTCACATATCAGGATCTCTTCAGATCATGATTTTCTACATCTTAAGATCTCTACAAATCAGGATTATCTGCATATTAGAATTTTTTTGCACCTTAAAATTTATTCATCTTAATACTTTTTAAATTTGTTACATATTCCATTTATTGTACAATTGTTAATTAGGGAATCATTTTCTTAGCGTTGATTCTAGCCATCTCCTTATTAAGTCCTATATCCTATTTGAGATCCATATCAATTTAGAAGACCATATCCATTTTAGACCCATATTCAACTTAGATCTAAATCCTTTGAGACCCAAAACCAACATGAATAGGGACTCCATTTGTATGCACATTTCAAGTCAAGTGTGTAGGTATTTTTCCTTTATTAACTAGGAATTTTGCAGTGCAAGAGCCAACTGTTATGTGCCAGGAAAGAAAGATAATTATGAAAAGAATTTGGATATGGCCCACAATACAAAAAGAAAAGCGAATAAGAGGTAAGCCACTCTTGACTTAGTTTTTATTTTGCTTTTTTAAAATTAAGAAGATTGGATATAGGTTTAGGATTCCGAAGAACCTAAAATTTATATAAACCATTATCAATGAAGGGGACACTGTCGCAATGGCCTCTAAGCCTAAGACGGTTGGTAACCCCATCCTACCTATAAGAGTAGGTCTAAAGCCTTAATAGAAGTCAATCCTAGATGAATGCCTAGAGGCACTTTTGATGCTCGACCTACCAAGCTAGATAATTTGGTAGCCAATCAAGATATTATGGTTGGTGCTTCTATAGCTTCATGGAGGAGCTGAACTTATTAGCTAAGGAACTTGAAAATCTTATAGAAGCTAGTGATATTCCTATGATGTTGTGAATAATAGGCTTGCTTATATAGAGAAATAACTATAACAAACAAAGAAAGCCATCATGGTTCAATTACAAAGACTCGAGGAGAGAGTCACCACTCAACCACATGGGAGATAACCTTTAATACAATCACAAGCAGATACCTTGGCTCTATTAGAGGAAGTAGAGTGCTATCTTGAAAATGGGATGGGAATGGTGAGGAAATTGAACAGTCCTGATGTATAAAGGTTTGAGAACAGAAGGCTTTCATGGGTGAGCAAGATGCACATGTGCTACAAACTTTCCTACACCAAGTGAAATTGTACTTGATAGCTAGAGGGTTTTACGATGAGGAATTGAAACTAGTAATTGTGGCCATGTTCCTCAAAGAGCCACGCTAGGTTGGCCCCTCACTTTAGATGATACTCGATAGGATAGTTTTGTATTTGCATAAGGAAACAATTTAAGTAGACAATAAGAGACCACTTTCTCCTCTAGAACATTTAAGATAGGAGGCAAGCATAAGTTGAAAGTGCTAAAACACTTATGATCACTATAGAACTATTGAGGAATATTAAACCTTGATTTTGAGTGTCCAAGTGATATAAGTTGAAGATTGCCTTTTTAAGTTGATCAATACCTTATAACCCTAGGCAGAGCAAGAGCTCAGAAGGATAAATTTGTAAACCCTTTTTATGGTTATTAAGGAAGCGAAACATCTCTTTAATAATTGTTGACTGTGTAGTGTATAGTAGCTAGAAAGGAACAAAATGGTACACCAGCCGAATCTCCCAATCGTGAAGACATAAAGAACGACCATTTTGAAGAAAAGGATAAAGCTATAAAGATGTTTTCTTGTGTTGTTGTAGCCCATACTACTTAGTAATGGTTAAACAGAAAAAGGATGACTAAGCTTATGCAAACAAAGTAGTACAAAGAGTAGACGCAAGTGATAAACAATTACGAATTTTCATAATCAAACGATTGAATGCATGAGATGTTGGGTCATCATGGCGCACATTGATAGAGGAGTCTCTAATGTACCTCTTAGTCAGACTAAGCAAAATTACTATTCTACTCACAACTTAATGAGTCCATAGAAGCTAAGCAGCTAGGCTTGAGGATAGTGGGAAAGGATAGGAGCTTGAAGATTGTGAAGTTATTCAAGTAGGACGTTGGAGAGAAGAGACCAACTTCACCATAACATCATTGGATGAGTACCTAGCTAGCTCATTAGTACTTATGCCTTTACTACTTGGGAGAACATTGAAACTATACATATCTGCCTTAGACAACTCAATTAGTAGCTTACTCACACAGGACATCGATGACAGAATTACACATGCTATTTTTCTACTTAACCACACTTCTTACACAAATCGAAACAAGGTATTCTTTAATCGAGACTTTGTTTGTCATTGTGCCATGCATGTATGAAACTTGAATATTATTTGTTAGTAATATAATTTGCTATTAAGTTATCTCCTTAATCAACATGCCTTGCAAGAAAGTTTACCATAAAGGAATTTTATTTCCACGAACTACTCTCTTTGGTTGCAGATCAAAAACTTCTTCATAAGAGCTAACTGTCACATGATTGGTTTCTTGGAGTGAAACTTCAAATGTAGGCACTCCCCTCAGCGTTGCCTGAGCTTCGCTTTGACCTCCTTCAAAGGGTCATATAGGATTATTTGTTAACCTTGAGGAGGAAGAGCCACAACGTCTTCAGAAGCTACGACCCTTTTTTGCGTTTGGGGAAATGGCATCTTCTTCTATAGGAGAAACCACAACTAACTGTGGGTTTCCTTGTTAGCACATCAAGATCCTCAAGAAGTTGAAGGACCACTTCTAGTTTTGACCCCTTGCAAGAGAGATTTGCAGTTGTTGAGAGTATGGATCTCTCCGAAAGTAGACGAGCATGCCCTGATATTGGGAATTTTGCCCATGGTTGCTCTTTATGACCTCCTCTTAGCATAGAGCAAGGAGTTTCATTTGATTGGTTGGATACTAAGCTTCGATACACCTTCCTGAGTATCCTCTATCTCAAGCCTTGAAATCTCTTTACCATTAGAAGCATGGTGAGGAAATGTAGTGGAAGCATACTTAGACTACTCTACAAGCTGACCTCAACCTTAAGAGCAATGTTGGATTGTACTAGGGATTGATAAAAAATGCTCCACTTGAAACCAAAACATTCCCAAGTCAAGATAAAGAGTATTGACTTAGCCATAGTCAGATAAACTGAAGGACTAATATGGCTCCTTAAGTATCTTATTAGAAGACTTTGTCATCCTCGTCATCCTCTTGATCAAGAACCTTGCTCAATGATGAAGAAAGACACATAAAAAAATAAGGTGATTAAATCCAAATATGATGAAACTGAGCTCAATACAAAGACACACTACAAAGGTTTGCGCCTTATCCTACCTATGTTGATTACTCCTTTGATGTTTGGGAGCACAAAGAATGAAGAAGAAGATGCACTCGATTAACTCAACTCCACCTCTCCCTTAAGTGTTGGTGGGGTAGTGAACAATGAGAAGAATTCTTATAACCCCTTATCAAGGATGTCCATATAGGCCATCATCCATCATTCCTTGAAATCACGGGCAGTACTCAAATTGTATTGGAATCGATTGAAGGAAAAATGGGTGACCACTACATGGTTCATTGTAGCAATGCTAGCCAGCTCACACATTGATGTTCCATACTTCCCCGTAGACACTACATCGAGGCATACAAGCCTGGGATCCCTTGGAGAAGCCCAAATTGATAGGTTAGGCACTAGGGCCACATGGTTCAACTGTTTCTTTCTCCTTCGCCTTCACTTAGATTCCGGTTAGTAGATCTTAGGAACAAAGAAACCATGGATAGTCCTGAGATGATGCTAAGGACAAACTGCCTAGTTTCGCGAGTATGTGCCATATAGTGAGATCACCATGCCTTAAGTGGAAAAACTCAGCATTGATGATATATTGTTGATGAAGCAATGTGCAAAAAAGTGGTGATAGCACTCTAGTACATGACCTTATCTAAAGAAGCACTCTACCCAAAAAGAACTCTCACAAATAAAGCTCATCCTAGTGGGTCATGAAGATGACCCTACTAAGGTGTGAAAAATATAAATATATCTAGCATTGCATGAACCACTAAGGTTTGAGGGTTGTGCTCTGTTTATTCCTACTAGCAAGGTGAGGAAGGAAATTTAGACACTAGAACCAAGAGCAAAAATTAAGAGAATGTTGGATAAAATCAATTTGGGAGGGGCTACATACTCTTTAAAGATGAATATCCCACTTGGACAACCTAACAATTTACAAAACCAAAAAAGAAGAAAAGTAGAATGTTTGTTAAAGCTCACATCGAGAATCAATGAAATCCTTGTGAGACACCACCTAGGGGTCATAGAGAAAATGGTGGCAGAATTGGTTAAGAAGAGCCTGGGTATCATGACCCATAAAGGGAAGTTTTGTGATGGTGTGAGCATTAAGAATAGTTTGGCAAACCGTCCTGAACCTGAAAATAAAATAACTGGTATTTACGAACAAAAACTATAAGAAGCCATAAATCCGATCAAGGTCAAGAGAGAGGACTAGCCATGAAAATTTAATGAGATTATAAATCCCCTTCGGTGCTAGTCATCTCCATACCAAGCTCCCATTATATTCGGCTATTTGGTGTTAGTCGTTTGTAGGTTTTGGTCAACTTCTCAACTCCTTCAAAAACTGGCCAAAGCATAACCAAATCTTATGAATAGGAAACTCCTTCAACATGATAACCTCATCTAATGCTTGTGGATAACAGCAGGACCTACAATAAACCTTAAGACTCATCCAAGACTCATAACCTACATAAAATGAGAACAATGTTCAACCATTATAGCTTCAATCTTTCCTTCCTACAAAAGAGAAAAGGACAATCAACTAAAAGGATAAGATAGTTTACATAAAATAGAATGATGCGGAAAGTTTATTAGTTTCCAAATGTCAAATTCATTATGGTGTTCTGTTCACTTCCTTCGTTGTCTACATAACATAAGAGCGAAAAGCATATCAATGTGAGGCCTTAATGAATAAGTATAGACAATGAAGGATAAGATAGTGTACTGCTTGCCAAATGTCAAATTCATCATGAAGTTGACAGTTTCTCTTCATTGTTGTCCTCCAATTCATCATTCATGGTAACACAATCATCCACATTAAGCAGTTTAGCATTTGAAAATTAAATGAACATGCACCATTTAATATATTATAACAATATTAAACGAACAAACAACATTTAGTATACTATAAATATTAATAAAATATAAGTAATTACCATTTTTCAAAACAACAACAATAAATGAAGTTAAAGCTTCTATTGTTGATTCTTTCAATTTACTTTGATTCACTGACCTCCAATACTAAACACAAATTTGGAAGCAATGAGAGTGAGTGAAATGGTATATAAATCTCTAGCTTTTTTCAATACTACAAAAAATAGCTAGAGATTTATATACCATTTCACTCACTCTCATTGCTTCCAAATTTGTGTTTAGTATTGGAGGTCAGTGAATCAAAGTAAATTGAAAGAATCAACAATAGAAGCTTTAACTTCATTTATTGTTGTTGTTGTTGTTGTATTGAAAACTTAACTTCATTTATCTTCCACCATCATAAAAGGTCAAAGTCATGAGTTCTTCGGAGCACATCTTCTTTTAAGTAGAAATCAAGTTCAGTTTGGGTAGATGTGACCTCTTGGGAGCAAGGCTCTTGCAAGGTTAATAGATTTTGTTTCTTTGACAAATTCATTAATTAAGTCACAACAAATTTGTTTAGCTCTTGCAACTTCACTTACATAATCATCTCCATATAACTCTTGATAGTAAAATTCAAGAACATCCATTTGTACCTCGGATTCAGTACAGGACAATACTCAAGATATTATTAGCATTATCCCAATATTTTTATAACTTCATAAATATACCACTAGCCATATCCTTAATCACCAAAGGAGCATTATTGAGTATTATGTTGTAGAAAATAATTTTGTTACTTTATAGAAAATGTTCAAACTCTGCCCATGTAAGGGATCACCCTTGCATTGCCAGTCCCAAGCCCGGATAAAGGAGGAGGGTTGTGTTAGGCTTTCGACAGCCAGCGTAAAACTTCATTGGATTTTTACAACATGGACTACAAAAATTATGAGCATTGCTTTGGGGCATCCCCGCCTAGCGACGTGCTGTAGAGCCCAAATGCAGTAAGAAGTAAGCAAGGGCCACTACATTTTCACTCGAATGTAGTGAATCAATTGCAGAGAGGGTTCCCACATCATGGACGGGTGTAGGTAAAGAAGTTAGTCCCGCTACATTGCCGCCCGAATGTAGTAAAAAATTTTTAGAGAGGGTCTCCGCATTTTGATTATGGACGGATGTGGGGGGTAAGGAAGCTAGTCCTAGATAATAAGATTTGTATTGGTTCTTGGAATATTGGAACATTATCGGGTAAGCTAATGGAGGTGGTAGATACTATGATTCGGAGAAAGATTCATATTCTATGTTTACAAGAGACAAAATGGGTTGGAGAAAAAGCAAAGGAGATAGAAGATACAAGTTTTAAATTATGATACTCAGATAAAGAAAAGGCTCGAAACGGAGTTGGTATTATCATAAATAAAGATTTAAAGGAGAGTGTAGTAGACATACAATGATATGGTGACCGAATCATGACGTTGAAATTAGTGTTAGGAGCAGTGGTTTTGAATATAGTTTGTACTTATGCACCCCAAGTAGGACTAGAAGATAGTATAAAGACAGTTTTTTGGGAAGAGTTAGATAAGGTGTTTCAAAAGATTCCACAAAGGGAGATGATTTGTTTAGGAGGAGATTTAAATGGACATGTCGGTAAAGAGGCATTAGGATATCAAGGGATTCATGGAAACTTTGGTTTTGGGGATATAAACGAGGAAGGTAGGGAGATTTTAAATTTTGCTATGTCATTTGATCTCTTTATAGTCAATACAATCTTCAAAAAATGAGATGAACATTTAATTACTTATAAGAGTGACTTATCACAAACACAAATTGATTACTTTATTTGTAGAAAAAAAGATAGAGCGTGTTGTAAAGATTGTAAGGTAATTTCAGGAGAAAGCTTAAGTACCCAACATCGACTTTTAGTTATGGATTTACAAATAAAAAAATGGACAAAGAAGAAAAGAGTGTATCGAGCTATTCAGACTAAATGGTGGAACCTCAAAAGCAAGAAAGAAGATATATTTAAACAGAAAGTCCTTCAAGGAGATGTTTGGAATTATGTTGGCACACCCTTGATATGTGGAACAATATGGCTATACATATTAGGAAAGTGGCGAAAGATGTGTGAGGGGTATCTAAGGGAGGTGTACTGGCACAAAAAGAAGCTTGGTGGTGGAGTGAAGTAGAACAAAATAAAATCAAGGCAAAGAGGGCATGTTACAAATTACATTATGCTAAGAAAACTAGTGAAACTTTAGAAGCCTATAAGAAAGCAAAGAAGGAAGCAAAAAAGGTCGTTAGTGAAGCAAAAGCTAAGATTTGGGATGACTTATATAAAAAAACTCAACTCAAAAGAGGGTGAAAGGTATATTTTTAGGATAGCTAGGGCTAGAGATAAGAAAACTAAAGATCTTAATTATGTTAGATGCATAAACGACGAGGATGAAAAAATTCTAGTGGCAAATGATGATATAAGAAATAGATGGAAAAACTATTTTTATAATTTTTTTAATAAAAATAAAGATGTTAGTATTAGTTTAGGAGATTTAGCCAAGTCAGAAAAGTATATAAACCACAATTTCTACCGACGTATTCAAAAGAATGAAGTCAAAGAGGCTCTTAAACATATGAAGAGTGGTAAATCGATAGGACCAGATAATATTCCTATAGAAGTTTGGAAAATACTAGGAGAAATAGGAATCACTTGGCTCATAAGACTATTTAATGAAATATGAAGAAACCAAAAGATGCCCGAGGAATGGAGAGCAAGTACACTTATACCCATATATAAGAATAAGGAAGACATTCAAAATTGTGCGAATTATCAAGGTATCAAGTTAATGAGTCATACTATGAAATTATGGGAAAGAATTATCGAACGTAGGTTAAGACAAGTATCAAGTACAATAGAGAACCAATTTGGATTTATGCCAGGCAGATCTACTATTGAAGTGATTCACCTTTTGAGACGTCTTATGGAACATTTTAGAGCAAAAAGGAAAGACCTTCACATGATATTTATTGATCTAAAAAAAACTTATGATAAGGTACCGAGGGAGGTTCTTTGGAGAACTTTGTAAAAAAGAGGTATCCCATTGACATATATTAACCTTATAAGAGACATGTATGATGGTGCAAAAATATGTGTGAGGACTCATGAAGGAACGACAGACTTCTTTGAAGTTAATATTGGGTTACGTCAAGGATCAACTTTAAGTCTACACTTATTTATAATGGTGATGGGTGAGTTAACAAAACACATTCAAGATGAAGTACCTTGGTGTATGTTATTTGCAGATGACATTGTATTGGTGGAGGAGTCTAAGGAAAAAGTTAATAGAAAATTGAAACTATGGAGAGAAACATTAGAAAGCAAAGGCCTCCAACTTAGTAGAACAAAGACAAAATATATGGAATGTAAGTTTGATCATTTGGCTACTTCAGAGGACATAGAAATTCAAATTGGCACACATTGCATTCCCCAAAAGGAAAGTTTTAAATACCTAGGGTCAATTTTTCAAAGTGATGGAAGAATTGATGGAGATGTTACACATAGAATTAATGCTGGTTGGTTAAAATGGAGAGGAGCATCAGGTATTCTTTGTGATAAGAAAATACCATTAAAATTAAAAGGTAAATATTATAGAGCAACAATTAGGCCTGTCATGTTTTATGGTTTTTAGTATTTGTCAGTTAATCATCAACATGTACAAAAGATGTCTGTGACAGAAATGAAGATGTTGAGATGGATGAGTGGTCATACAAGAAAAGACCGTATACATAATGAGGTTATTAGAAACAAATTAGGAGTGGCACCAATAGAGGATAAAATGAGAGAACATCGTTTAAGATGGTTTGGACATATAGAAAGAAGATCAAAAGAAGAACCTGTAAGAAGGTTAGAAAAACTAAATTTAGAAAGTATTAAAAGAGGTAGAGGACAACCACAAAAGTGTTGGAAAGAAACAATAAAGAATGATCTAGCTTATTGGGAGTTAACTGCTAACATGGCACACGATAGGGATCTTTGGAAACAAAGAATCCATGTAGCCGACCCTGTCTAGTATGGGAAAAGGCTTAGTTGTTGTTGTTGTTGTTTATAGAAAATGTTCAACTTTTCACAAATTTGTTCAGCAAGTGTCCATTCACTAGTAGTGTACATAGTATTGTATTGTGGATCAACTTATCTCAAACTAGCAGTCTCCAACATCATCTGCATGAAATTTCATCTTATTTTCTATGTCACACAGGTGCGGGTGTTGGTGCAGACATGGGTATGGGTACGGGGTGCGGGTGTGGGTTATGGCAAATTTCAAAAATTTTGGGTGCAGCAACATGGCTAGGGTATATAATATTATATATTATATATAATATTCAAGCTACAATAAGTGAGACATCAATTAACATAAGTATATGACAATAGCAAGTACACAACTTTATATTAAAGCAAAACACATAAATGGTAAACAACTATTAATTTCATCATAATACACAAATAAATCTTCACTATCCGGACCTATTTATCCAAAAAGACCCAAACTTCAAAATCGATACCAGATTTTAAAGCGTGGAATATCCACACAAAAGGAAGTGAAGAAGGTCCGCATTGAGATATTTTTCTATGTTCATTGGCAGAGTTTCATGGAAGATGATAGAAGACAAGCTTAAGGAGCATTTTGGAAACTATGGTGAGGTAACTCAGGTGGTCATTATGGGCGATAAGGTCACGAGTCGACTAGGAGTCTTTGGTTTCATCGTCTTCACAGATTACTACCTCTTTGATCGGGTTCTATAGGATAAATATACCATAGACGGTAGAACCATGAGTTACAAAAAAAAATTTGCATTTTTTTTTGCCATGCCGCACTGACATGGTGTCGGTGTTGGTGTCGCACCCGTGTTGAGGTCGACACTCTACCCCTTAGAAGTGTCTGTGTGACTTAGCTTATTTTGTAATTAGAAGCCAACTTCTTCTTAAGCAAAGTTTATGATCTAGTATATACTTACAATTTGTCTTTACTCTCTTAAGTGAGTAGTATAATATACTATCCTACTTCTAATTATTCCAATTGCATGCTTCATCGAGTCTAACTCATCTTGCATGATTAAATTTAAATTATACATACAATACCTCAAATGAAGTAACTTTTTATATAATATCAAATAATTAACATCTAGATGCCCCAAAAGAATCATTGGTAGGGGAATTATCCATATGCAATGGCCAATAACTTCTTGTCTATGTTCCATTTTAGCAATGACTTCATGATTACATAGAAAGTTCTTCACTTCTATGAGGTGATGAACATATATGAAACTACAAAATAAACGCATAAATTAAGAAGTTATATAATACTAAACTAAATATAATAATATAAAAAGTTACCTCAAAATTTGGTTTTCTAGCTTTCAAGAAGTATATATAAAATGTGTTGTTAGCACCATAAAATCCTTCATTTGATTAGAAGTTTACATGCCACATGTTATTGCTACTCTCTCTCATCAATATTGTTTTGAACTATAGATCATCATAAATTTTCACAATATCTTTCTTAATGGTGTTGCCTATCAGACATTTAGAAGCATGTTGTAATCTAGATATAAACTTTCTCATACCAATATAATCTACTATACTTAATGGATATTCATGTATCACAATCATCTTAGCAAGTTAAATACTCTTGATCGAAGAAACTGGACTTATTTTACTCACATGCTTCGAAAAACTAGCAATAATAGTTGATTTCTTTGTAGAACTCCTTTTAAGTCTTCTACAATATAGTTTAATATAGTTCTTCAATGCCTTGATATCGTGCCTTGGTTTTACAGCAATCAAATTTCAACAATGATGACATTTTATCTTCCACTCACCATCTACCATATATCCATCAAATTTGCTCCAATATATATTTTTTATCAAAGTCTGTTCTAATCAAACAAACTTTCTACTCCTTGGTTTAAAATTCTCAATTTGCCTAGTAGGAGTTGGATTGAAACTAACTTATTGACTTAAGATACTCTCAACCATAAGAGGTGTAAGCATTATGTTATCTCCATCCATTATACAAACCTTTAAGCACTTATAAATATAAGTTAGGTAACATGCTAAGAATTGAGATAAAGTATTGGATATCATTAGCCTATTGCTTAAAAAAAGTGACATCAAATAATAAGGTATTGACCCTTTTATAAAGGATGCTTACAAAACTAATGACACAAGTAATTGAAACATAGTCAAGTTTTGATAAAAAAGAGTAATTTGTAATTGACCAATTACAGATTACTCACAAACTAATACTGAACTTTCATTTACATCTCAATAAGCAATACTAAGTTTCTAGTATTTACCGTATAACATGCAATTCAACATATCAACAAATGTTGGTATATTCAAAAAAGTTTATGAAGACATGCAACAAAAACAAAATTGAAACTGTACCCCAAAAATGCAACAAAAAGAAATGACTTGAAATTCAAGCATAGAACTCAATTCTAGTACCCAATACCCAACACCAAGTTTCTTCTATTTAGAGTAGTATGATGCAATTTAATGGATCCACTAAGGTTGGTATATTGGAGTATTTGACAAGAATATATAGAAAGCTAAGAAAAAATATGATCAATGATACAAAATCAGTCAAAAGATTAATTTAAAACGAGACCACCAAATTCATACATAACTAATAGAAAATAAATGAGCATTGTACCTCAAATAAGTAATAAAAATAAAACGACAAGTCAAGCCTAAACTTTTAAAATAGGTTTCTCATAATGCAATAGTAGTGGAGTGCTCTAAACACCAAATTTTCTTTTAAAATATTCAAATTTCCACAAAAATTATTTTTACATATTTAATTTAAAAATATTGAGAATGATGCCTTATCATTTAAATAAAAGGGCTACACACGACTGATCATATATCAAACTGATATACGATTTCATTATGGAATGCTATGATTGAATTTAGTTTCCATGTTTCATTGTGAAACAAATTCATGAGAAGCTATATAGCAATTAAATTTGGATGATTTCCTATGGTGGGCTTACTAGAATACCAAGTAAAGCAAGATAACTAAGGGAGACATAGATTTCAATGGATGCAGTTTTGTCAAGGGCTACACTATTGGATTTGACGAAAAATTACAAAAGGAAATGATAAAATGGTGGGCAAGAGGTTATCACTATAAGACAAACCTTTCTATATTATTTCATTGTTGTAAATGACAATCCTTATTATTGTAGAAGCTCACGTAGCCAAGAAGGACAAGTTTTGCTCTCATTCCAAATGTGAAATCTTTCTTATCATTTATAGTATAATCAAGAGAGAAACACAACCAAATAAGTACAAGGAAATCTCAATTCCATTCATCTTTAGCTTTGCTTTTTAATTATAAAAATCCTCTAACAAGTTTTCATTTTAAAGTCATTCTAAAAAATCTTTAAATTAAGATATCCATCACCATTGTAAGGCATTGATAATCAAAATAATGAAAAAGTTGTCCAGCAATATTCAAGTGCAATAAAGGTTTTTTCTTCTTCCACTCTCTTTCTCTTCTCTTTTGTGGTGTACTTAAGAGCGCTCAATTATGAGGAGGGATCGATCAACTACAATTCTCTAAGTAGTTGCGTGGAAGTTTTAAGTTTTGATCTTTTTCTTTTGTATGCATCTCTTATTGAAATCATACTGGTTACATTATGTCTTACTTTCCTGCTTGCTGATAACATTAGATGGTCTTCATATATATTATTAATGCATTCTAATTATTCAGAATATTAAGCAAAATATTCATTCCATACAAACACACGCAAACACACCTTTGCATATTTCTCTCGGAATGATATATTGATAACTACTAGTATACTGAGGTTGGCCCCACCTTATCAGAGGTAGAAGACCATCAATGAAGCTTAAACCAAAGTCACATATTTCGCATTTAGAGTTTAAATATTGAATAATCGTATCATAATCTTAGTTCTTCATTGGAACTAAAATTTGCATCATGTTCATTGTTTTCTATGGTAAGGAAACAACACAAACAACTCGAATTGAAATCCATTTCATACCAATCTAAAAGCATAAAAGAGTACCAAATCCAAACTTAGGAAACTGATTAGCAAGAATTCAAACTCATAATTACTGCAATCCAATTTAAAACTGTAGTAATGAAAAAAAGTAATATCATCAGAAAGATATACTTATTATGTGGGCAGGCAAGAAAGAAGGACAAAATTGAAATACAAATTTCTGAAAATGAAAAGATCTAGTTCAAAATAGAAAATAGTTAGGACCATTTTAAGCAAAATTGTTGCAATTTTCAGTAAACAAGAATTTAAACTCAAAATTGTTGCAATCAAAATTCGAGAAAACATATTAAGCAAAATGAGAACCTTGAATTCCTATAGGAGATAATATAAACAAGATTCTAATACAAAATTGCAACAATTAGAACCCTAGCCACAATAAGAAGAGCGTCGTGAAAAAAAGAGGAAGAGCCAAATAATTAGGGCTTGCAAACACAATCAAATCATCAAAGCTTAAAAAAAAGTTGATGCTCACCAACTATTCGTGGCATTTAACAACACTTCAACAATGAAACCCCAATAGGTGACTATAATGACCGTTTGGCTGTGATATCGGACAACGTCATACACTATAAATCTAAACAAAATATTATAAGAAACTGAGTATAATCAATGTTCAAGAATGATAAATACCAATACCAAAACACCCTCCCCGACTCTAATCACCATTCGACGATGTCATTGGAAATCACTTACCTGGTAGCTGAAAGGAAGATGAAGAAGGAGGGGGTTGACGGTGCAACACTGCAACTGAAAGAAAGGATCGATGGTGCAACACCGCAGTGGGCAGAAGTTCCCTAGTGTTCCAGTTCGCCTTTTTTGAATAAGATTCCAGAAGGGAAGAGAAACCTCAACTCTTATACATTTACAATCCGGGGCGAGTCTACCCCAAAGCCGACCCTGCTACCCGGCATCTATTTCATCGCTGTGCCCTGTCCGCCCTGCTGCAGGGTGAAAACCCGCCCCATCAGGGACGGGTACCCACGGGTTTGGTCAAAATTGGCATCCATAGTTGCGCAGTTCCGTTAATCTGCAAGTGATGTCACCAACCCAGGGTACATGATAGTGCTCAATTTTAGGTTGTGATAGTTAAGGATCAGCAAAGCAGAAGTGGAAGGAAACATCCAGAAATTGAGTGAAAAATGGAAATTATATGAAAAGATTTGTTTCTTTTTATAGATAGACATGCTCTAAGATTCTCCGTATAAATGCACGAGTAGCTAGGTCCCTACGCGTCTCCAAGAAGAAGACAAGGTTTAGCGGAGATCTACTCCGAATACAAAATGTTGACCAGGAGAGCCATTTTCTATTCCTACTTGTTGGTGACGCTTTTTATGGTTGTTCAGCTCTCTTCATCTGCACGTGATGCCACCAACAGCGCCCTCACTTCACTCGTCGCACCGGAGCGCGAAGTGACCCTTCAGCAAGGTAACCATACTCTTGGTTTTGATGCCACCAACATTCCCCCCGCTTCTCTCTCTCTCTCTCTCTCTCACGAGACACACACAAAGGGACCCAGAGTCCCTCTTTTTCTTTTTCTTCTTTTTTTCTTTTAAAAGTTAAGCTGGGGTTAGCGGATGCACATTCATATTCAACTACTGATCTCTTGTCACAAAGCCAGAACTTCAGTGGGGCAAGGGAGCGAGTCCCTCTAACGCTTTTTTTCTCAGACGCTTGTAAACCAGTCCCTCCACTTAAATGCTTTTCATAGCCACATGCTCGACAACGTAAAAACAAGTACCGTCAACGTGCTAACTGCACTATGGCATCATATGAAATCGCTCTTGTTGATACTCTTAGAACTAAAATATAATGTGGTTTAGGATGGCAAGGTGATAATATGGCGTGCAAGCTTTTGCATGAATCTGACGATCAAAATTAACAAATGCATATGGGAAATAAACCATAATAAACATTGTACCATAAACATGCTGGCACACTGCTACCTAGCTCCTTCTCTTTAGATTATGTATATAGATATATACACACACAAATATATGCAGTTATATATATATAGAGAGAAAGCGACCAAATGCTCCATAAACACTACTTTCATTGAAATTGAAAACAGATGGTCGAGTTTTTCGGTATGCTTTTTTTAGTTTTCCTCTGACGATCATACAGAAGATGTTGTGAGATGAATATGTATGTCAAGCCATTGTCGACGAAAGAGGACTCGTTTTGGCTATTATCTGAAATACAACTACTATTGGCTCAAATCCAAGCATAGATAAATGCGAATACGAGATCCAACCCCAAACAAATGTAAGCTAGCTGGATGAATATGCGTGTCAAGACATTGTCCACGAAAGGGGACCCGTTTTGGCTTTTGATGTGATGGGGCAATACCGCAACCTAACAACTTTTAAAACGCTTCCCTTTTAAACAGTTACTCCTGAGGTTCCTATGTCCTATATATATATATATATAGTTTCTTAGGTGAAAACTGGGAAAAGTGACAACATTGTGTTTCAGAGTTCTAGAGTCCTATTACTTGCATGCGTGTTCAAATTAGACTAAACAATGGTATATGGTTTGGGTTCTTTTTGCAGCTTGTGGTGCTGGATGCCATGATTACCGTTGTTGTGACTGCATAGTAAAAGGAGACCAGCAGATCTGTAGGCAATGCTGCAGCAACTAGCACCATCTCCTGGCTGAGAAGGCTTCATAATACTTTTGATGTATCTGTTACTTCGTTTTGCTTTTTATAAACTTATTGTTGGTCCCTTCACAAGGACTACTAGAAGCTTCTCTTTCCATTTATTCAAGATGAATCTAATAAAGATCCCCTCTATGATGAGCAGCATATCTTTTCTTAGCCAAATGGCACACGCACACACGGGATTGTACGTAAATTTATTAGCTATCCAATTCTTCCTCTTAACAATGTCTAACAGATCCATTTGCTTTTGCAAATGACCCATCTCGAGCTGAATTCAATATATTCATGTAGTATGAATTAAAAGATTATGTACTCTATCTTTACAAGTTTGGGTATTCGCCAACGACACATCCTTAGCATTTGATGTGGACAATGGTCGCCAATCAATTGACCACTATATCAGAACAGACAGGAGCAGTTGACAGAATAATCGAGGCAAGCAACTGAAGCGGCAGCTTGAGCAGCAACCGCTCATGCTCGACAAACTGTTTCTGACATAGTATGAAAGCAAAGTTTATCAAGCCAAGTTTGATATATCAAGCTATTCCTGTAGTTGTGCCTGCTAGGGTACCATGATTTTTGGCAGTCTCAATAGCTTGAGTGTGGGCGTGCTAGACTCTAAACATCACCCTCCTTTTAGAGAGTTGAACGTTATTATGGCATAGCTCGAGCTTAATGACAACTAAGATTCATGTACCTGGACTTGTGGGGAAAGAAATGATTTTGATTTATATTCTTCATGAAAATGGAGATGAAGCCACCAATTTTAACAACATTTGGGTGTGGTACGGCTTCATAGAATACCTGTGTCTTAGTGGTTAATTAATGATGGTTGGACCTAATTAAGCTCATGTAGATGGACTGTGTGTATGCATGCACGTCGAGTTTAGACTCGGGTTCAAGAATTCTCGTGTCTTTAATATTCTTTTCGCACAAAAGAGTTTGCTCGTCTACAGACATGTTAGCATTCATCACCTATATTTCTCTCACGTCCCTCTGTCTTTCCGATACCAAGGCACGTCAAAAGAAAAGTTGTACTTGAGGCACATCTTCACTAGATGCCTCGAGTGCCTGAGTAAAACACGTCAGGTGTGTTTATACCCTCCTCTCAAGAAGAGACATACCTTCTAAGGTAGAGACACCTCCTTTAAAGAAGATGTACACCCAAAGGAGACGTATCACTTCTCATGTAGAGTTGCAGTAGAGGTGTGCATCTCTACTCTAGAAAAGATGCATCTTGGGTATTTCTCTTAGTGAATAAACTCCAATAGGGATGAGAATCTCTACCTGCACTTCTCTTATTTATATATATATAGAAAGAGAATGATAAATATGTATATTGATTCAATGCTTAAATTTGAACAACAATCAAGATTTGAATTTAAAAAATAAAAGATATCATTATACTTTTTGTACTTCACATTTAAGTATGGATTGTTTGGACTGTGTGTATTTTGCACGTGCATATTTATATAAAATATATGTGTCCACATATATATATATATATATATATATATATATATATATATATATATATATATATATATAATCACTTTTTAATTTGATAATATGGAATACTATAAACTAGATTTATTTTCTATACAAAATATATTGTACAAATTAATTTTCATTAACAAATATTTTTATGGGTTGAAGTGAGGCGAAGTGGGTCGTACCAAAGTGGATGCAGGGCAGGTGGTGGTGCTGGTGGGGGCGGGGGTTGATCCCTAAAACCTATGGGGCAAGATAGGGCAGGTTATACCAAAGTGGTTGAAAGGCATATGCCATCTTTGATCCAATTTAGCTGAGGGGTGGGGCTTGTGAGGTCTAATCACAAGGTTCTAGTGCAGAGTGCGTGTGGGGTGCACCCCACGCTGGCCCATTGCTATTTCTAGACATGGTGGGTTCGGAACCGGTTTGGCAGTTTGAATCGGAACCGAACCGGCCTCAGAACTGTTAGTAACCGAAAGCGACCAAATTGGTCCTGAAATCGTAACTGGACCTAGGCATCTTGATTCGGTTTTTGTTCATAGTTTTTGGGAACCAATTCAGTTATTATATATATATTATGCATAAATTTATAAATGTTGAGGAGTAACCCAACCATAGACAATGGTCAACCATTGAGTTTAAGGTGAGAATTCGAATTCTGCACGGTGTTAGGTGCCCTTTTAAAAAAACAATTAATTGTTTTGAAGGGATTTAGTTTCGGTTTCGATAATCGAACATGTCAAGCCAAGTGTATCCCTACGTTGTGCTTTGGAGCCATGGACTCCAAAAGTATTAAGTATACCTCAATTGTGATAAGCATTCAATTCGTTTGTGAAAAGGTTTGTGCATACTTGGTTGTATGCATCTAGTCAAGAAAAAGGAGGGGCTGTAGGATGTAGAGCTTTCTATTTATATTTCTTTTCACCCCCATAAGTTGGGGAAAAAGATTTGTCTTGGTTTTGTTTTTCTAAAGAAAAAACGGATCGCAACATTTCTTTTCTCCAAGTTCTTGTGACATGTTGCCCCAATTAAATAGAATATCTTCTATTGAAAATGGATGAGATACATGCTGGAATCTATAGGTCAGGGATCATACAGATGGAAGACAGGTTGCAAAAGTTAAAATCTAGCATTCTTGCTTCATTATTGCATCATGACAAGGATAAGGTATGGATGGCAAATTAATAGCGGCATCTTCATGTTTTTTACATTTGGGCTTTTAGTTATAAGTTGTTTTTCGTATTTACTTCTATAATGTATATGATTAATCTATAGGTCACGTTTTCCTCGAATTTACAGCCAAGAATCAATATATTCTATGTTACGTCTCCCACTTAGCCATTCGAGCCAAGTAATGTGACATACTCGTTTTAACTCCCACTTTTGTTGGGTTTCCCAAGTTATGTGAGGTAATCATTGCCTGTTGTGTAATTTCTTACTTACACAACAATCAAACATATCTTAAACCCATGTTTGTAACATGCTTTGAGAAAATATCTTCTGTTATACCTTTAGTCAAGGGGTCTGCCAACATATCATCAGTTGGTATATATGAAATGGATATTTGCTTTCTCATAACCATATCATGAACATGGGGGTATTCATTATATGCTTGCTTTCGGAGTTGTCAGCTCCACTCTTAATTAGAATAATTGTTGCATTATTATCACAATAAATGACAACCGGCTCGTTGGTTATACCCAACTTTAAATCACGTATGAAGCAACTTATCCAAACGTTACTTGTTGCAGTTATAAAGCATGCCACATACTCAACCTCTTGTGTTACACAACCTTATTTCTTGAAAGCCCAAGAAACAACTCTACTTCCAAATAAGAATATATTTGTCCAAATCTTGATTTATTGTCATCTTTACTCTTAGTAAAGTCAGTCCTTTTAGTTCATCTGTTTGAAAATATAGTTTGAAGTTTTTTGTTCCTTTAAAATATATTAGAATCCTTTTCACAACTATCAAACGTTGCCAACTAAGATTACTTTGGTATCTACTGGGAAGACCAACAACAAAACTGATATGAGTCTTCTATACAATATAATATATATCAAGCTACAAACAACTTTTACATAAGGAACATTAGGCTTATTGTCTCTCTTAATGGGATAATTAACCTTACTCAATTTGACCTCTTTTGCAACATGTGTAGATGCCTACTTACATTCACCTATTTAAAATTTTTGTAGGATATAATCAATATGTTTCTCCTAACTTAGGCATAGGAGTGTAGATTTTCTGTCTAAAGAAATATTTATACTCAAGATATAGGATGCTTCTCCATATGCTTCATTTCAAATCTTGAGTTTAACTATGACTTGGTTTTGACAATCATCACATTATCATTCCCGAAGTACTAACTTTAAGATATATGTCATCTACGTATAACGATAAGATGACAAAGTGACTCTCATTGTTCCAACCATAAACACAGTGGTCAAGTTCATTAGCCAAACTCAAGTTCCATAATGACATATTGAAAAGTCAAATAGCATTGATGAGGTGACTGTTTAAGGCCATATAAGGATATTTTCAACCTATATATTTTATCTTCTTGGTCTTTAATAATATATTCATATGGTTGTTGCATATATATGATTTTATCTAAATCATTATTTAGAAAAGATATTTTTACATCTAACTGATGTAAATCCAAATCATAATATGCTAAAATTACCAGAATTATCCTTATATATACAAATTTTGCAACGGGAGAATATGCTCAACATAATTTGTGTAATCTTTATAAGAGAAATGTACGATGGTGCAAAAACATGTGTGAGGACTAAAGAAGGAATGACAGACTTCTTTGAAGTTAATATTGGGTTATATAAGGATCAACTTTAAGTTCATACTTATTTATAATGGTGATTGATGAGTTAACAGAATATATTCAAGATAAAGTACATTGGTGTATGTTATTTGCATATGACATTGTGTTAGTGGAGGAGTCTAAAGAAAAAGTTAATAGAAAATTGGAACTATGAAGAGAAACATTAGAAAGTAAAGGCTTCTGACTTAGTAGAACAAAGACAAAATATATGGAATATAAGTTTGATCATCCGGTTACTTCATAGGACATAGAAATTAAAATTGACATACACTGCATCCTGCAAAAGAAAAGTTTTAAATACCTAAGGTAATTTTTTAGAGTGATGGAAGAATTGATGGAGATATTATAAATAAAATGAATGCTGGTTGGTTAAAATGGAGAGGAGCATCAAATATTCTTTTTGATAAGAAGATACCACTAAAGTTAAAAGGTAAATATTATAGAGCAACAATTAGACCTATCATGTTTTATGGTTTTGAGTGTTGGGTAGTTAATCATCAACATATACAAAAGATGTGTGTGACAGAAATGAAGATGTTGAGATGGACGAATGGTCATACAGGAAAAGACTATGTACATAATGAGGTTATTAGAAATAAATTATGTGTGGCACCAATAGAGGATAAGATGAGAGAATATCGTTTAAAGTGGTTTGGATATATAGAAAAAAGATAAAAAGAATGTGTAGGAAGGTATGAAAAACTAGATTTTGAAAGTATTAAAAGAGGTAGAGGATGACCTTAAAAGTGTTGGAAAGAAACAATAAAGAAAGAACTAGCTTATTGTGAGTTAACTGCAAATATGGTACATGATAGGGCTTTGTGAAAACAAGAAATCCATGTAGCCAACCCCGTTTAGTATGGTAAAAGGCTTAGTTGTTGTTGTTGTTGTTGTAATATGCTCAACATAATCTATCACCTCTTTTTGCGACTTTATACTTCTTTTTCAAAACTCATTTAAAGCCTATAGCTTTCCTTTCTTTAGGAAAATCAAAAATTTCCAAACTTAGTTTTTCTCAATAGATTTAATTTTCTCATCCATGACCTTTTTCCAGTTTATTGATTGAGACGAGCCAATAGCTTACCGATATGCTAAGTTATCAGTCAACTCATTTAAATCCATCAAATTGCACACTTTCTCTAAAAGGTAAGTTTGATAATCCTTTAAGTAGGACGGTGTGACCCTATATCTTTTATGTTCACTTAAAGTTTCGGTTTGTCAATAAAGATCATATATGGGTTCAAATGATAATTAATCTAAATCTACTAAATCATCGACACACTCATCTTCATTTTCAAAAATGTCATTCTTAATATCCTATAGGAATTCATCATCTCTGCTCTCTTTGAGTTCATGATCCTTGTGATAAAATTTATATCCTTTAGAGCCTTTAAGATATCCAATAAATATACATCTCCATGACCTAATGTCTACCTTGCATCTAAACTGTTCTAGGATCATTACAAAAACGATAGATCTCTACTTCCTTAGATGGCATAGGTTTGATTTTTTTCTAAACCATATTTTATATGGCATAGAGAATCAACTTTATATGGTACTTTGTTGAGTACATATATAGTTATATTTACCGCTTCAACCCAAAATACCTTTGGTAGAGAAACATCTATTAACATAGACCTTGTCATATTTAGTGAAGTCCAGTTATATCTTTTTAATGCATCATTCTATTGAGGTGCACTGGGCAATGTATTTTGCTTTACAATACAAAAATATTTACATAATTTTAAAAATTATGTAGAGATGTACTTCCTACCTCTACCTAATCTTAAGAGTTCGATTGTATGTCCTAGTTGGTTCTCAACTTCCTACTTATATTCTTAAAATGTTTCAAGTGCCTCAGATTTATGTGTTAAGCGATATATGTATGTATATCTCAAGTAATCATCAGTAAGGATTATAAATAAACCATTCCTTGATATGATCTTACTCTAAAAGGTCCGCATAAATAAATTGAATGATTTTTAACAAGGTTGTTGCCCTTATTATTTCCTTGGAAAATAATTTTCTTGTTATATTTAATTGTATACAATATTAACATTTACCAAAGGTGTTTTCTTAAAATACTCACAATAAATCAAACTCAGATAAATTCCTCAACTTTTTGATACTTATATGTTCTAGGCATTTATGCCATACATTTACATCTATATTTAATGCACTATTAATGTAAGTCGAAGAATCGTCATTTATATTCAACTTGAACAATCCTTGTTCAACATTAAACAATCCTTAAAAGACTACCCTTTAATGCTTTCCCACCGTTACTTTGTCGGTAACAAACTTGACTTCAAAACCCTTATTAACCATGATAGAGATGAAAACCAAATTACGCCTTATAGTTAGCACAATAAATACATCAGTTAAAATAATTGGTGTCTCTTGTACATGAATCCTAAATGACCCTACTCTAAGGACATCAAAATAGGTGTTATTTTTCATGTACACCCTATGCTCCTCTGGTTTATATTCCTTTAAGTCAATAACCTCTTTCTTACTCTTCGTGATATGTCTCGTTGACCTAGAGTCAATCCACCAACCATATATTGGTTGGTCCATGTAGAGGCATTATGAAATCATGCAAATTATGTCATGCTTCTTTGATTAACTGCGTTGCTGGGTGTTTCCACCACCAATAAGAAAATCTTCTTATTATGGCAATCCCTCTTTTAGTGTCTTATCTTTCCACAATTTAAGCAGCTTACCCGAGAAAGATTTTTTATTGTGACAATCTCCAAGTGATATCATCCAAGCATAAGTGGAAGGAAACATCCATAAATTGAGTGAAAAATGGAAATTATATGCGATAAACGCTCTAAGGTTCTCCGTATAAATGCACGAGTAGTCTCCAAGCAGAAGACCAGGTTTAGCGGAGATCTACTACGAATACAAAATGCGCATACTCTTGGTTTTGATGCGACCAACAATCCCCCCTCCCCCGCGCCTCTCTCACGAGACACACACACAGGGACCCAGAGTCCCTCTTTTACTTTTCTTCTTTTTTTCTTTTAAAAGTTAAGCTGGGGTTAGCAGATGCACACTCACATTCAACTACTGATCTCTTGTCACAAAGCCAGAACTTCAGTGGGGCAAGGGAGTGAGTCCCTCTAACAAGCCGTTGAGCAGCCAAACTTGTAAAATAGAATGCTAATTTGATCCCGATCCTGTTCTCAGACGCTTGCAAACCAGTCCGTCCACTGAAATGCTTTTCATAGCCACATGCTCGACAACATAAAAACAAGTACCGTCAACGTGCTAACTGCACTATGGCATCATATGAAATCGCTCTTGTTGATACTCTTAAAACTAAAATATAATGTGGTTTAGGATGGCAAGGTGATAATATGGCGTGCAAGCTTTTGCATGAATCTGACGATCAAAATTGACAAATGCATATGGGAAATAAACCATGATAAACATTGTACCATAAACCTGCTGTCACACTGCTACCTAGCTCCTTCTCTTTAGATTATGTATATAGATATATACAAACACAAATATATGTATTTATATATATAGAGAGAGAAACCAACCAAATGCTCCATAAACACTACTTTCATTGAAATTGAAAACAGATGGTCGAGTTTTTCGGTATGTCCTTTTAGTTTTCCTCTTACCATCTTACAGAAGATGTTGTGAGATGAATATGTATGTCAAGCCAATGTCGACGAAAATTGACCCGTTTTGGCTATTATCTGAAATACAACTACTATGGACCAGTTTCTTAGGTGAAAACTGGGAAAAGTGACCATTGTGTTTCAGAGTTCTAGAGTCCTGTTACTTGCATGCGTGCTCAAATTAGACTAAACAATAGTATATGGTTTGGGTTCTTTTTGCAGCTTGTGGTGCTGGATGCCATGATTACCGTTGTTGCGACTGCATAGTAAAAGGAGACCAGCAGATCTGTAGGCAATGCTGCAGCAACTAGCACCATCTCCGGGCTGAGAAGGCTTCATAATACTTTTGATGTATCTGTTACTTCGTTTTGCTTTTTCTAACCTTAATGTTGGTCCCTTCACAAGGACAACTAGAAGCTTCTCTTTCCATTTATTCAAGATGAATCTAATAAAGATCCCCTCTATGATGAGCAGTATATCTTTTATTAGCCAAATGGCACACGCACACACCGGATTGTACATAAATTTATTAGCTATCCAATTCTTCCTCTTAACAATGTCTAACAGATCCATTTGCTTTTGCAAATGACCCACCTCGAGCTGAATTCAATATATTCATGTAGTATGAATTAAAACTATATGTACTCTATCTTTACAAGTTTGGGTATACGACACATCCTCAGCATTTGATGTGGACAATGGTCGCCAATCAATTGACCACTATATCAGAACAGACTGGAGCAGTTGACAGAATAATCGAGGCAAGCAACTGAAGCGGCAGCTTGAGCAGCAACCGCTCATGCTCGACAAACTGTTTCTGACATAGTATGAAAGCAAAGTTTATCAAGCCAAGTTTGATATATCAAGCTATTCCTGTAGTTGTGCCTGCTAGGGTACCATGATTTTTGGCAGTCTCAATAGATTGAGTGTGGGCGTGCTAGACTCTAAACATCACCCTCCTTTTAGAGAGTTGAATGTTATTATGGCAAAGCTCGAGCTTAATGACAACTAAGATTCATGTACCTGGATTTGTGGGGAAAAAAATGATTTTGATTTATATTCTTCATGAAAATGGAGATGAAGACCACCAATTTTAACAACATTTGGGTGAGGTACGGCGTCATAGAATACCTGTGTCTTAATGGTTAGTTAGTGATGGTTGGACCTAATTACGCCCATGTAGTATTAATTATATTTATTTCATGATAAGTAACCCTAAATGCTTAATATGATATATCTTTGACAAAGGTGAAAGTCCAAAAGGGGTAAAGTTGTGAGTGTGAGGGGCTTATGAGTGTGAACATCATTGAGTATTCTTTAGTACCTACCATATTAATAATTGGAAGAATGATAAATGTTCCTTTATATATTTGGTAGCTCTTAAACATAATTTCAAAGAGCTTGGGTAGGGTATCAATAACCCCACACGTACGTGCATGCACATCAAGTTTAGACTTGGGTTCAAGAATCGGAACCGAACCCGACTCAGAATTGTTGGTAACCGGAACCGACCAAATCGGTCCTGAAATCATAACTGGACCTGGGTATCCCGATTCGGTTATTGTTCATAGTTTTCAAGAACCCATTCAGTTATATATATATATATATATATATATATATATATTATTCATAAATTTGCAATTGTTGAGGTGTAGCTCAACCGTTGACAATGGTCAACCATTGAGTTAGTATGCCTCAATTGTGATAAGCATTCAATTGGTTTCTGAAAAGGTTTGTGCATACTTGGCTCTACGCATCTAGTCAAGAAAAATGAGGGGCCCTACGATGTAGAGCTTTCTTTATCTAAATCATTATTTAGAAAAGTTATTTTTACATCTAACTGATGTAAATCCAAATCATAATATGCTAAAATTATGGGAATTATCCTTATAGTACAATTTTCACAAAAGGAGAATGTCTCAACATAATCCATACCCTCTTTTGTGAAAATCTCTTTGCAACCAACCTCGCCTTAAACTTATCGAAAAACCCATCGGCTTTATACTTCTTTTTCAAAACTCACTTAAAGCCTATGGCTTTCCTTTCTTTAGGCAAATCAACCAATTTCCAGACTTGTTTTTTCTCAATAGATTCAATTTCCTCATCGATATCTTTTTCCCAATTTGTTGATTCAGATCAGTCAATAACTTGTCGATATACTAAGTTATTCATCAACTAATCTAAATCCATAGAATTGCATACTTTCTGAAAGGTAAGTGTGATAATCCTTTAAGTAGGACAGTGTGACCCTATGTCTTTTATATTCACTTAAAGTAACTGTTTGTAAACGAAGATCATATATGGGTTCAAATGATGATTGATCTAGATCTAGTAGATCATCAACATACTAATCTTCATTTTCAAGAGTGTCATTTTTAATATCCTATAGGAATTCATCATCTATGCTCTCTCTAAGTTCTTGGTCCTTGTGATAAAATTAATATCTTTTAGAGCTTTTAGGATATCGAATAAATATACATAAGCGATAGATCCCTACTTTCTTAGATGACATAGGTTTGATTTTTTCCTAAACCATATTTCATATGGTGTAGAGAATACAACTTTATACGGTACTTTGTTGAGTATATACATAGTTGTACTTACCGCTTCTCCTCAAAATACCCTTGGTAGAGAAACATCTATTAAAATAGACCTTGTCATATTCAGTAAGGTTCAATTATATCTTTTTGCTCCACCATTGTATTGAGCGGTATTAGGCATTATATTTTACTTTGCAACACCAAAATCTTTGCATAATTTTAAAAATTATGTAGAGGTGTACTTTCCACCTCTGTCTAATATCAAAACTTTGATTGCATATCTAGTTGTTTCTCAACTTCCTACTTATATTCTTTAAATGCTTTAAGTGCCTCAGATTTATGCGATAAGATATATATATATATATGTATATCTCGAGTAATCATTAATAAAGATTATAAATAAACCTTTCCTTGATATGATGTTACTCTAAAAGGTCAACATAAATAAGTATAAATGATTTCTAACAGGGTTGTTGCCCTTGTTATTTTTTTGGAAAATATTTTTCTTCTTATTTTTCCTTGTATACAATATTCACATTTACCAAAGGTGTTTTCTTAAAATACTCACATTAAGTAAAATTTAGATAAATTCTTAACTTTTTGAGACTTATATGTTCTAGGCATTTATGCCATATATTCATATCTATATTTAATGCACTATTAATGTAAGTAGAAGAATCATCATTTATATTCAACTTGAACAATTCTTGTTCAATATTAAACAATCCTTAAAAGGCTGTCCTTTAATGCTTTCCCACAATTACTTTATAAGTAACAAACCTAACTTCAAAACCCTTATTAACTATGATAGAGATGAAAACCAAATTACGCCTTATAGTTAGCACAATAAATACATCAATTAAAATAATTGGCGTCTCTTGTACATGAATCATAAAGGACCCTACTCTAAGGACATGTAAATAGGTGTTATTTCTCATGTACACACTATGCTCCTGTAGTATATATTACTTTAGTTCAATAACCCCTTTCTTACTCTTCGAGATGTGTCTCGTCGATCTAGAGTCAATTCACCAATCAGATATTGGGTGGTTCATGTAGAGGCATTATGAAACCAAACAAATTATGTCATGCTTCTTCGATTTACTGCATTATTGGGTGTTTCCGCCATCAATCTTCTTATTGTGGCAATCCCTCTTGTAGTGCCCTATCTTTCCATAGTTGAAGCAGTTGATCCGAGAATCGATTTTTTACGATTTCTTAAAAGTTTGATCATCTTTCTTGTTATTCTTGCCAAACTTATTGCATGGTTTGTTTTTTCTCTAGTTTGTTCTAGAACATGTCCCTATTTCTTATTAGGCTATTTGCAATTTATCCTTTTTGTTTATATTCATGTATTATTGTTCAATTGCTAGTTTAAGGGGTAACTCTTAAAGGTTTTTTATGCTCCTAATCATAAGGTTGAGGCAACAATGTTTCATGAAGGGGAAAGGATGTTCGAGATGGTACAATTAAGTATCTACCCATTACCAACATTTAGTTCAAATATTTTACAACATTATTTCCTTCTTTTATTTTATAGGAGTTGTACTTTTGTAGTAGTAGTTGAACATGTTACTTTGTTGTAATATCATTTGTAACTGTTACAGAATCAAACAACTTTTTAGCTATCATATTTTATATATGAGCATTATTGTTCTGTCTATTGTGTCATCTTTAAGGAATATTTTGTATGCTTTCTTTTCTTCTTCTATTGAATTTAAAGTAGGTGGTGGAACTGTATACTTTAGAACGTAATTTACACTTGAAGTGTAAGCACCAATGGGATACATCTTTTCCACATTTTAAATTGTAGACCATTCAATTCTTTTGTTTTTGCCAACTTCGATACACTGATTATGGAATTCATTATTGGTTTATTTGCTAAAAATAACAATAAGATGGTCTAAAAAAAGAAGACAAATAATCACTTATGTTAGATAACAAATAGCAAACTGCTGAAATGCAATTTGTAAAAATATCTAGGTAATGAACTCAAAATATCTCCAGGTACCTGAGAGTAAATTCAATTGATACTTAAGTACTAGTTTGAAAATACAACTAACTTGATTTTGTTATTTCAGAATCAACCTAGAGACAAAATTATAATTTTTCTCTTTATTTCCTACCACTGTAATTTCTCAAAAATGTTAGGGGAAAACGAGATATTTTACGCTTCTAGCCAGTTTTATAATATTTCAAAAGGACCCAAGGCAGAACATTAAAATGACACCTAGTCTTTTGTAAAATTGTGACTGATCATAGGTAGGATTGTAATTTTTTTCATAGCCTGTGAAAATTATGCTCGTTGAGGGGAAATAGTGTAATTTTATAGGATTGTATTTTGTAATTTTCATAAACTGCTAGAGGACAATTTTGTCTTTCAGTTCGTTCATGGCAAAATTACCTTTTTATTTTAAAATATCTAGACTTTTTCTTAATTTTGTCCACTAAAAGTTTAGAAAAAAAAAAAGCAACCAAGGGCAACAATAAACTTTTCATTTCGCTGCCCGCGAGACAGGTGGAGAGAGAAGGAGGGAGGTGAAGTGGGAGAGAGAGAGGTAGGCATAGAGGTACAATGGGAGAGAGAGATGGAGAGAGGTACAGTGGAAGAGAGAGAGGGAGAAGAAGGTCGCTCCGGTCTTGGGTTCTGCCTTGTTTCATCATCCCACAGTTCGGTAGCTCTACTCTTGGGTTTTGATACAACTATTTGGGATGAGGATCTTCATGCAACTTATTGTTAGCGACTTCAGTGATGCAACGGAAAGGTGATCGGGCTAGGAACAGGTTCCTCACGTTCGGAGATCGAAGAACTGAAGAAGATGATGATGGTTATCGTGGTTTCCCACATACAGTTTTCAGGGAAGTTTTTTGTATTTTCCTAGTTGTGTTCTCGTCTCTTTCTATACAATATTTATAGAGATTGAGTCCGGTTTTATCTTGTTTTTCATGCTGGGTTTTTCGTTAAAAGTTGTTTTCATCAATGTATATGTTTAATCTTATATGTGTTTTGTATGTAATGTTTTCCTCATATTTACAGCCGAGAATCAACATATTCTATGTTATAAAAGCATGCTCGGGAGTCCTGTTTTGGATCACCTTATCCCAACTTTACCATTTTCATCATTTTTAAAAATAAAGACCATATAGGCTCACAATCTTCTTAACATTTATGCATTAATTAAATAATTTTTTCTTCGTCAACTCAACTGACCAAGGAAAACTTGAAGAACATCGGTACAAATGTCAAAAACCATGCCCGGGTCTCTAATGTCGCAGGTGACACGAAACCAATGACCCAAGGAAGTTTCGACTTTCGTGGTTATTCATCCTCTCGCCACTCAACTAAGTGCAAAATATATGTTTACTACATCCCAACATCAACCATGCATAAACTGTTGAACGTGAGAAGTAATTAAGTAGCTACTGTTACACGACCAATCTTAGAAGATTCCTCCTCTTGGCCCTTGCTTGGGAAACATCGATACAGAAAGAAATGGGTTCAAATTTCTGAATGAGATCTGATTTCCTTAAAATAAATAATTAATTTCTTCTGGTGAAGAACAAGAGACCGAACTACATCCCTTGTTTCTTCTTTTTCATGTGTCGCCATCGATCTCTACCAACAAAATTTGCTTCAATTTTTCAGATATATTTATTATTTATTGCATCCACTTGATATAGCTATAGAACCTTCGCCACACCTCTGCATTTAATACCTAGCTTGTTGTCGCTTTTAAGGGTCGTTACACACTAAGAGCCACATGCTCTCTCTCTCTCCGTCTCTCCTTTTTAATGAAACTAAATCCTCCTCCTTTCCTGGCCGCATAAGTCGGTCCAATCTTATATTTGCAGGGTATCATTTTAATGACTACTCACTCAGTACATGCAGACTCGATCTGAAAGGGTGTATCTAATGACATTCTCTAACACCGACAACGAGTATGCTTTACCAACCTAGAGCTCAAGGATTCCAAATCCCAATGACTTAGTGGGTTAGCCTTCATTTTCTAAGCATGCAATAGTGCACACTAAATGAGAGTATATGCCCTCTACTTCACATCCTCGATCAAATGATGACGACATTTGAACGGTTAAAGTCATCCATCATCAACTAGTTCGAGGATCTTCGGGACTCTCTATTACATCAAATGTCAGAGATAGGTCATTTCTGCCCGACACTAGTGCAGCTGGCAAACAGGGTTACCGAAGTGGAGTACATCTTGAGTGCTCCCAACTACTTGGCTGCTAAGCAAGAAGGACCAAAGAGATGCCAAAGGCAGGCCTTTACTGTATTGGTTTGATAGAGATGCTGATTCGGCTGAGGTCATCGCATTCTTACATGTGCAATGCTTGTCCCATTTTCCCTTCTGTATTGGTTTGATTGGCAGAAGTCATAACCAGGAGGATCGAGAACTATGTAATCACTCATTGGGTCCTGTTGTGCAATTGACTGACAAGACTATATTGCACCAGGACAGATTCAATAGTCCCAGCCCAAGGAGGGAATGCTTGGCTAACGACGAGCACAATTTTCGCAGACCTCTCTGCGTGTCTTGCCATAGTAATCAATTTCTCCCTTGTTAGACTCAAGGCCCATGATGGAAAAAATGGAGGCCTCAATAGCGTGTTCACAAGGAACTAATAGTACTTGATCATCCCATTTGCACCTGAGTTTTATTAGATTCTTACAAGGAGTCATAACATGACTATCCCCAACAATGAAGGAAGCACAAATGAAGAGAGTCAATCCCGTCACTGCTTGAACTTAAAGAAGGTAATAGCCATTCGTTCACATTGCAAATTTTGCCTATCGGAAGTGGCACCCCATTGGAAGACGAACAAGCTTATTCGGTTCTAGATGTGCCGGTCAAGCCAAAAGAGTTCTTACACTTCCTTCTTGAGGAAATAATGAACGGATCAAGGCGGCCCTCCAAGAAGGGAGAAGTGAATTTGAGGGTTCCATCTGTCATAATTAGCAGACAAGCAAAAGATCGCGATAGCCACACTCCTTTGGAGAGCAAACTTACAAGTACGTATGGCTTATCAGGTGGAAGATACCAAAAATAAGGATCCCTCGACCTCTCATACCGAGGATCAAGTTGCACGAGAAGCCGAAGCTCTAACACTAACAAGGGAGCATGGTCGGCCACAACCCCAAGGGAATCCCATTGTCGCAAAATTTGAATCGATGAGTTGATAGCAAGTTAGGCAAAGTGAATCAAAGCTTGTCATGACTCCTCGAACTTGGAAGGACCAATGAGGAGGCTTTGCTGCAAAGTACTATTATGGGTTGCAGGGGATGGATATTCATTATACAATACCTATTGATGAAGACTTTGACGCATATACCTTCTACAGCCAAGAAGGCTTGATCACTATTCTTTTCTTAAGTTGCACCCCTGTGAAGCACACACATGCCCTTGAGGACGGATATTTTCTCGCGGATGAACCATACCACACAACTTTAGTAAGTGGAATTGATTTACCAATAATCTTCGATAAATACACTGCATGAAGCTGCCACAAGACATGTCTGACCTTTATATGTTAAGGTGGTCATAGATGGACATCCACTCAAGAGGGTGTTTGTCGATGAAGGCGTTGTCCTAAATGTAATGCCTCATGATTTGTTGTGGCACATGAGAAAGTCAGTTGTCGACCTAATTCCAACCAATCTCAAGATATCGGACCTTAGAGGAGAGTCACTGTTACGATGAGAATAATAGTTGTGGAACTAAGAGTGGGTTCGAAGACCTCAAACACCCTCTTCTATAGGAGAGTCACTGGTACGAGTCTTGGGTATTTTTTGCTCCTCGATAGGGACTCGATACACATGAATTATTGCATACCCAAAACACTACACTAGAAGTTGATGCTTTGGACAGGTGAAACAGTTGAAGTGATCGACACCGAGAAAGGCCCTTCTATAGCTGACATCAAAGCAGTACATGTGTTGTTTCTATTTACCTTGGGTTAGCCCGTTGGTTATTGTTGAGACCCTTGAGGCTATAAAATCATGTTAACTAACTACTTGAGGTTTGACTTTCTTTCAAGCCAACCTACAACCCCCAAGGTTACTTATGGATACTTGCTCTAGGTCATCACTTAGTGCTTCCACAAATTAGGGGCCAAGCCAAAACCTCGCTTACTCAGTCGATATCATTGCCCATTGTCTTAATCAGAAGGATGCCCTGAACTTCATCCTTGTCGATCCATTGGAGGACCAAATTAGCACAATGCTAAGTCAGTGTATGCAAATTTTTGGTTTTGAATAACCGTGATTTACATTGCTTAAACAGATGAAACAAATTAAAACCAAGTCCATCGGGACTTACCTTTAATCATCCTTTTTTGCATTGTTGGTCGGTCTCGACTTTTTTTCACAAAAAATCTTCTTAGTTTTAGGTTGCGCAAGGGTCAAATTGGCTAATTAAATTTAAAATTTTTCATATGGCTGGTATTTAATGGAATTAATAAGATCGATTTGGCAGGTTTATTCAAAGGAGATGTTCGGATAGAATAAATACAGGTAACATGCATTGGACAACCAATATGCAATGTCCAGCTAGCGTGCAATGACCAGCTATCATGCAGTTAATCGGATTATGCTAATATGCAGTAGGTCGAATTATTATGCCGGGAGTCAAATTACTATTTAATGAATTGTAGTATTTATGGAAATGCAGGAACTAAATACGCAATTTACTGATGAAATCAGTATACAGAAAATATGCAAGGAGACTAATTAGCATGCAATACTATAAACTAAGTATGCAAGAAAGCCAAGTATTAATATGCAGAAAATTAACTAATCATGCAATAGGATTGTGTAATAAATTAATAGGCAAGAGTATCTAGTATGAAGGATTATACAAGATTGATATGCATGCCTATGAAATAATTTCTAATGTGCACAATTATCTAACATGCAAGATTATCAATGTAAAGATACCTAATATGATCAGTAAGCAAAAATACCTAATGTGCTTGACTATGCAAGAAAACCCTAATGTGCATGATTATGCAAGAATTAATGAACATGCATGGAATCGACTATCCAAGAATTAATGTGTAGGAGTAAATCTAATATGGTTAATCAAGAAACTAATATGCAAGATTATCTAAGATGCACAATTAATCAATTAACATGCAAGATTAACATGCAAGAATGTCTAGGATGCACAATTTATTAAATTTGCATGCAAGATTAACTAATAGGCAAGAATACCTAACAAGCAAGACTAATTAACGTGCAAGACCAATTATTATGCAATATGCAGTACAATTTTTCAGTATTCCATGAAATTATCGAAATCCATACGCATTGAGGATGCTGAAAATAATAACTACTGGAAATAATATGCAGCAGTATGTATTAATAATATATCATAAATATACTCCACATCTATTTATGCATATGAATACAAAAGACAAAAAAGTAAATATCGACTATATATATAAATATATGTATGTATGTTAAATACTATGCATGCAACTGAATGTAAACTAATATGAACTATTAGTCAAGATTTGTTAAAACCAATAATGTTGAGCAATTTTGATACCTATTTGGATGATAAAAATCAGTCCCCCCTCCCTTTTTGCCTGATCTCTCACGTCATGCATCAAAGAAAATATGGGAAAGGGAGAGGAGAAGTTGATAGCCACAAGCTTGGAATTGATAACTTGATTGATTCTCGAGAGAGAGATAATATTGAGGGCCGATGCCATATTTGTAATTTTTGTTTACAACCCAAAAAGGATAAAAACAAATGGAAAATAGAGAAAAAATCTGGTACAGCCTTATCTCTGAAAATTCCAGCAAAGGTGGGTCTCTATTCGCCTTGCCTAATCAAGGGAACATTTGGGTGCACCCAGGGTGGGGTGCCCCAAGCCATCTTGCCTACGACTTGATTTAGCTCCAAGGCACCACACACATTTAGTGAATCAGTCTTTGCACCCTGGTCAACCAAAGTGGGTGGAACCAAGTCTTGGGTCTTGGATCAAATGGATTAGGTGAAATAAGCACCCAAATTTCCGAAGAAAATGCCAAGGTTGAGTGATTTAGGTAGGTCAATGGGGGTCAAATGAAGTTAAGTTCAATTAGGGGCAAAGGGGCTGAACATATCTTAGGCTGAGGAGGATTGAATCAACTTTATTTGGAGCAAGGTGTAGGGAACCGAATAGGACTTGGCTTTGGTTGATTGACTTAATTAGGGTCAAGTGTGGTGAACCTAGTTTGGTCAAACTTGGGTATGGTCATGTCAAAATCGAGCCATCTTAATTAGCTTTCATATATGTATGATTTATTTAATTCGATAAGTATAAATTTAAAGTTCATAATTAATTTACTTATGTAAATAAAAATCAACATTACTTTTCCAAATAGATAGGAGTGCGGAAACTTTTTTTTGGCTCAAAATAGAAACCAAAAGCAGAGGGACTTTTCCCATGACTTTCAGAAATCTATCTAAATTTTCATCAATAATAAAGCTTTAAATACATAATGTATATGAAAAGTAACCCCTTATACCTATATACATATACATTTTTAAGTCCCATTTATGTATGTAAAACCCACATTATGTGTGCATATATATATATACGTTACAAAATTCTTATGCACATATATGTATAAAAAGTCAACTCATATGATGTTCCTGTTAATGAAACCTCATGGATACATATAATATAAATAAGTTTAGGCTCGAATGAACAAGATTTTTAGGAAGAATTAGGTGCAATGGGGTAGGATTTCTAAAAGAGATGGGACCGGGTTCAATGTGCATTAAAGGGGCTAGACCCAAGCCTTGGTTGACCCAATATATTGAGCAATGTTTTGTGCGACCATCATTGATATTGTATTGTTTCTGCAAAGTCTCCAGCCTGGACACTGTTTCTTGTTTTTGAAATATGTAGATTCATATTAACGTTATTGATAAAGCGGATCCGGATATACTCTGTGAACTCTTGCTTCTTCATTTATCTTCTTTTAAAATAGATCTGGATCTAAATATGAGAGTTGTATCGAATTGGACTTCTAATATGGCTCCAAATTATAGGTTCTTCCATGTACCGTGTACTTCAAAATTGACTTTTCAAAACTAGTTTTTAAAATCACATTTTTCTCAGAAAACTTGGAGTGCTTACATATGTTCATCTTTGACATCAATAAAGGTAAGACTTAGTTGATGGCAAAGAAGTAAACACAAATTTTGCATACTTCGAAGATTTTGGAAGAAACATTTTACTTGGACAACTTAAAGTCTTTTTGTGAAACTTGGTATAAAAGTTGAATTTTTTTGGAAAGAAAATTTCATGGGATCATGTTAGGGCTTCACTAGGGCAAAAGGGGTGCCATGTGGTGGGACAAACCACAAACTATATATCGGACATAGGGCAAGGTAAAAGAGAATTTTTTTGTAAGAAAGATAACTAATTTTCACAAGAATATGTTTTCTTCAGCTAAAGAGGATTAAATCAACTTTATTTGGAGCAAGGTATAGTGAATCGAATACAACTTGGAAACTTAATTATGGTCAAGTCAAAGTCAATCCATCTTAATTAACTTTTAGATATGTATGATTTATTTAATTGCATAAGTATGAACGTAAAGCTCATAATTAATTTACTTATGTAAATAAAAGTCAATATTGTTTTTCCAAATAGATAGGAGTGCAGAATTGGCAAAAAAATAGAAACCAAAAGTAAAGGAACCTTTCTCTTAACATTTCCCCATGTTTTTCAGCAATCCATATACATTTTCATCAATAATAAAGCTTTAAATACATAATGTACATGTTAACTAACCCCATTATTCATCTATAAACATTTTGAATTCCAATTTATATATGTAAAAACCACATCTAATGCTTTATATGTATGTCTATATTTGTTATGAAATTCTTATGCACATATATTCTAAAAAGTTGGCCTATATTATGTATCAATTGTATATAATGTTTCTTTTAATAAAACCTCATGGATACATATAACATAAATCAACTTAAGCTCAACTTGGGAGGATTTTTAGGACAAAGTAGGTGCAACTAGGCGAGGATTTCTGAAAGGGATTGGACCAGGCACAATGTTCCTTAAAGGGGCTAGACCCATGTTTTGGTCGACCCAATATATTGGGCAATTTTTTGTGAGACCTACATTGATATTGTATTGTTGTTGCAAAGTCTTTAGGCTGGACTCTGTTTCTCCATAGCTTCTTCATGTGTCTTCTTTTCAAACATATCTAGATATAAACTTGGATATAAATCTGGTGGCTGCATCGAAATGGATTGTATTATGGCTCCAATATACAAGCGCTTTCCTCTTCTTAAAACTATCTTAACCTGATTTTTATGTGAGCTAAATTTTGTGTACATTCAGACTCATGGTATCCCTCCATGCACCTTGAAATTGACTTTTCAAACTAGTTTTTAAATCATATTTTCTTGAGAAAATTTTGGGTATTTACAATCAGCCATCTCAATGTTCAAACTTAAGAAACCAATGAAGGGCTTTAAACTATGTATTATTGGTTGATGATTTTTATAAGCAAAGTCATCAGGGTTTGTTGTTAAAATGTTTAGACATGATAGAGAATTGGCTGGTAATGGCTGAGGTACACGAAGGAAATTGTGGCACCCACTCCTTGGAACCCAAAATGAAGTGATTGATGTACTGGCACGGGTACTATTGGCTCACTGCATCAAGATTGCATCAATTATACTAAAAGGTGTTAGTAATGTTAAATGCTTTGAGCCTTTGTAAAAGGTAGTCGCCTCATAACTTTATCTGAACATTAAACCATGGTCATTCTAAGGATGAGCTATGGACTTAATGGAAAAGTTTCACCCTAAATCTTCCAAGGGCTATATGTTTATAATAGTGGTTACTGACTACTTCACTAAGTGGGTCGAGGCTCTACTGGTGGGGGAAGTAACATAGGATGATGTGATAAAAATCATTAATTATTACACTAATTTTTGGTTTGGTATCCCTCAATCCATAATGACTAACCAATGGACAATTTTCATGCAAGAAAAAGTGGTGTCCTTCCTCGATGGTCTCGGGATCAAGTGACATACTTGACTCCTTATTATGTATGGTAAATGGTCAACCTGGGACCACTGATAAGATATTTATTGATTTCATCATGAAATCTCTTGATGACAACCCGCAAAAATTGCATGAGGTCCTACCTAAAGTTTTGTGAGTTTACCGAAACTCTAAAACCTAAGCGACAGGTCGAGCTCCATTTTATTTAGCTTGTGGGCAACTTATGATAGAAATCAATGTTAAGTCCTTGGAAGTGGCTAAGTAGAATGATTTACAAATGATGATTACTTACAATTAATTATGATGAAGCTCGACTCTGTGGATGAAGATTGTTTGATGGCTCTCAATGTACTAGCAAATAAGTGTAAAGTTGCTTGAGCATACAACAAGTGTATTTGACCAAAGCAATTTTAAGAAGGGGATCTCATGTGGGAACAATTTTGCCAATAGCCATGAAGTACCCATAATTTGACAAATGGTCCTCCAATTGGGATGTGCCTTATATTATATCAAATATCTTATTAGGAAAAACTTATAGGTTAGTAGGGATTGAAGGAGAAGAGCATGCAAGGAGTACTAATGGTAAGTATTTAAAACATATCATCCAATTTAGTAAGGATAATTTATTCAACAAATCCAAAAGAATCAAAAAATTACAAAAGAATAGGATGATAACCGGTCAATCATTTAGCCATAAGAAAGGCCTTTCTTGAAGTTAAAGAGAGCTCCTAACGAAGCCAGCTCATCATGAATAATAGTCGTTCAACATTCCTTTTATTCTTTCGTGAAGATCTTGCAGTCCTCAGATATCATCAATGATTCTTAAAATATCAGACAACTTGAGATGGTTGTCAAATATGTCTCTTCAAGGATTCTCAGTCCCCTTAGTTCCTATTTATAAGTAGCTTTGGTAGCCACCAACTCTTAGTAGTATGATAACCAACATTCATTGAGGGTCGTAAGTTGATCCATCACCATTACGGTAAGGAATTTGCACCGGAGAGTTTTGAGAAGCTCACAAGCCTTTCGACATTGGTCTATGGTTTTGCATAGACTGGTGGCTTGAAGTTCAAACCTAACAATGTATGCCTCTACTTTGGCTTTTGTTGCACAACATGATCCCTTCAAGCATTGACGGTTCCTAGAGACTCTTTGAAATTGATGCTTAATAATTTTTTGTAAGTTCAAGCAAACTTGTCGAGGTGAAAGTGAGACATTCGGGTTGATGGCCAACTTGTGAAGAGAAGAGGAAAGGGTCTTTCAAAGATTTATCCCTTCCTCATAACCTTTATTATGCATGTTCTCAACAAATGTGATGTCTGCAACAATTCCTAGGCAAATAGATTGGGACATGACTTCATCCATGATTACAATGTTGTCATCAGCGGAGTGGCCAACACGGTTGCATCAACTCCTTGTCCGACTTCAAACACACAAGCAAACATTGATTGTGGTAGTGCATTATTAAGAGTCCTAATTAGACCTCTGATACAAAGATAGAAATTTGTAGGGGAGGAGATCCATCAGACTCTCGAAGTGTTGCAAAGGAGATGTTGCAATTTTCATCCTAACGTCATGCCCTAACAGTTGGAAGGGTCAACAAGCCTCACAATGTGATACGCACTCAACGCTTAGGTTAAATCAGTTTTAGTGAATTTTCAAAGTGATGCACTGGATAAGTAATTCAAACAACCTCTGATAGGAAATGTGAGCTAGACTGTCTCCTGAATTCTAATGTGTACAGTGAGTCTTAGAATCCATTTAACTCACACCATACAATACAACAAATGCTTAAGAGTAAAGGCAACAAATACACAACTAAGACAAAGCCATATGACCAAAGCTTTATCGATAGCAAAAAGGAATGCGCAGCCCCAACGCGTTATACTGGTAAGTTAGGAGCACTTCTCTAAAAGAGAATTTTATATAACGGAATGGTGCTAGGCTATAGTGTTCATAGTTAGAGGATGACATTCTCCTCGATCCAAAACCACTATCATCCTCGACAACATCTTATCTTTGTCCTCGCTTGGGACTAAACCAAATAAGCTCATTCACGTTTCCATTGCATCACAATCCAAAGCCATTCACTTCAGTATCCTCCTACATGGATGTGGTCCTCTAGAAGATTGAAGGATCTCATATACCCTGACCATTGAAAGAGTTGATATTCCTCATAATGTGATCGGGACCTGACCCTCAGATTGGATCAATCTTAGCATATTTCTAAAGTGACATAGTAGATAAGTAATTCAGACAATCTCCAATAGGGAATGTGAGTTGGGCTCCTCCCTAGATGTTAAGGCCTAGAGTGAGTCTTGGCATTCAATTAACTCACACCACAAAACACGATAAATACTTAAGAGTAAATGTAACAAAGACACAAGTAAGGCAAAGCCATACGACCAAAGCTTTATTGATAGCAAAAAGAAGTGTGTGACCCTAGTGCGCTACATTGGTAGGTTAGGGGCACTTTCCTCAAAGAGTGTTTTATAGAAGACATTGACACTAGGCCATAGTGTTCATAGTCAAAGGGACACACTAAGACTATTTCTTCTTGGAGGCCTCCATCCCCACAAGAATTTCCATGGAAGGATTGAGGGCCCAAAAAGAAGACCTTCGTCCAATCATGTAGTCTACTGAGAGTCTTGCTTGGATGAAACCATGTAGACAAGATTGGTCTTAAATGGGTTTCGAGTAGAAAGGAGGAATGACAAATGCAAAGAATAAATAAAAAAGGAGAAGAGAGGGTGAACCAACTTAAGGCATCACTAGGACAAAGATACTTGGTCTTCAGCATCTTCATTGTCAGATTTTAGAATATGAACCTACAGAAGAAACAATGGGAGTTGGATATCACTCTACGTATGGAGAATAATAGCAAGAAGGGTTCTACCTAGAACGAAGATGAGGTAACACTAGAATGCAAATGTATTTTGGTCATTCGCTCAAGTCAATTGATGGAAGAGACTTTGCACTAGGCTCGATAGATGATGAGTTGGTAAATACCCATATGAACTCTCCTTGCTCTTTATCGAAGATAGTATAAATGGTTGATGACCACTATTTGTCATATCCAATAGTCGCTAGATGAGACAAAGAGCAGATGTTTTCCTAATGGTTGGCTATCAAAGCAAGTTGGGTTGATGGGCATCTTAAAGGAAGAAGGTACCTCGCTATTAGCCTTGGATACAAAGTCAGAGTTATAGACCGGAAGGCAAGATTCTTAAGGTATGCTCATTGTTTTTTATCTCGTTCTACTCCTAGTAGACCTCATTGAAGTATGTGGTCTCAAAATCCTTTGTCGAGAAGGAGGAGAAACCAAAGATTCAGAATGACTAGGAGGAGGAGACAAAAAATATCAACTAGAGTGCTTGTGAATGGACACCACATGATTTGGGATTGTTATTGGTAGCAACATCTATACTATAGTCAATATACATTGGCTCATATTCATCAAGCTAACCCAAATATTAATGAAGGATTGTCCACAAAGCAACAAAGCTTGGAGTCTCCTCAAAGTAAGGATGTGAATTTAGAAACCAAGAAGGAGACTCTTTTTCATTGGGTCTGTAAATTGAAAAGTCTATGATAAAAGGTAGAATACCACTGAAGAAGAAATCCGCAATGAACTATGTGATGGAAGAAGAAACAAAAGAGCCGAAATACCATGAAAGAAAGGTTACCTCATTGGAATCGAGAAGCCATAACCAAGCAATTATATCTACATGAGATAGAGAAATAGGAGGAATGATGCTTAAAGAATACCGTTGTTAAGGAACTGGGTGAATTGAAATTTTGAGAAAGGGAACTGGGTGAATTAGAATTTTGAGAAATATAAATGAATATGGAGTTGAAGGAACTAGAGTGAAACTCCTACTAAATGTGTGGGGCCACCACTCTAGAGAGCATGAAAAAGAAATTCTCCGAGTGATCTATCATGACCATAAAAAGATATGAGAGTGATAGCTTCATACCTTACATAAATTAAATTTTAAATGTCTAATTAATTTTTGCACATAAATATAATATAAGTTTTCATAGATAAATATATGAGAGTACTTTTGAGCTTTTTCCAAATAAATAGGGATATAATAGTCTTCTTAACATAAAGATAGGGATAAAAGTCAAAGGAAGATGTCTCCATAATCTTTTCATGAATTTTAACTTTCCATGTATATTTACCCTCAATAAGGCCCTATATAATATATGTATAAAAACAACACCTTTATAATACATACATATATATATTGAAACCTTGTTTTTGCAAATAAAAACCCATATTTTGTGTCATGCATGTGCATAAATATATACACATATATACGTTTCGAAATTTTTATGCATAATAGGTATGGCAGATGGCCCATAATATACATCTAATATACATAATTTTTTTTAATAAAATCCCATGGACATATATAAAATTAAGTTAGCCTCAAATTGACTCAATAAGGTTTTTAGGAGAAAATGGGTTGTAACTAGACTAAGATTTTTAAATGGAGCTTGTATGGGTTTCCATCCACTTAGAAAAGGGTTGGGCCTAAGGTTTGGCCGCAATTTTTTTGTGGGGCCCACTTCCCCAGACCTTCAAAACCAACCTTTGTTTTACTTCCTCGAGATATGTGTATCCATGTAGGACTAGAATGGATCTATTCTTTGTGAGTTCTTAGTTTCACTTTCCTTTTCTTTAACTGGATTTGGATCTAGATTTGGATTTGAGGGCTGAATCAACTTTTAGTTGTAACACGACTTTGAATTACAAGCTTGTTCCTCCCCTTTGAAACCATCTCACTTTTATTCTTTTGTAAGCTAATTTTGTAAAAATTAAGAGACAAGGTCTCAGTCCATATGCCTTGAAATTGGCTTTCAAAAACATATTAACATGGATTTATTATTGGGCTTTCCCTTCACTTGTAGAAAATAACAACATGCCAAATGACATCATTCTTCTACAAGTGAAGGGAAAGTCCAATAATAAATCCATGTTAATATGTTGTCAATTTTTCTTTGAAATAGGCAACGACTTCAAGGTACCTGATGGTCATTAGTGATCTCCTTCCGCCTTTTGGCAAGTCAAATATCTCACAATGAACTCATCAACTACCTTCTTCATTTTGGACCAATGATATTATCAACTCAAGTATTCATACATCTTTGTGCTACCGTAATGAATGCTAAATCAACTTTGGTGTATGCCGCGAAGATCTCTTGTCAAGTGACTCATCATTACACACACGTATCTCTCAATCCATACACAACCATCATCATGTATCTCATACCTAAGTTTGCCTCCATAGGAACTTCATCCATAATCATCCTAAACTCAAGATCCTTCTTATAGGCTATGACTACTCAACTTCACCCATAATTACCTTGAACTCAAGATCCTTCTTCTAGGCTATGAGTACTCTCAATCAAAGCTCTAGGGTAGTATTAACTAATATGAAAAACAAATTATTTTCTTTTTCCCTTTTCTTCGAAGGGGCATCAATAACTACATTAGCCTTTCTTGATAGATAATCTTACAATCATAATCCTCTTAAAACACAAATCCTCGCAACTATCGTATATTTAGTCTCTCACAATCGGTGAATATCTAAAACTATCATACAAATAATGCCTCCATACCTTAAGTACAAATACAATTGTTGCAAGCTCCAAGTTGTGTACTAGGTAATCCACTTGATGTTTTTCCAGTTACCTCAATACATAAGCTATCTCTTTATCATGTTGTATCAAAATGCAACTAAGACCCTTATGAGAGGTATTTAATAGACTCTAAAGTCTTCATTACTTGTTGGGACTACCAACACTAGCTCAATAGTCAATCTTGCATTTTTTTTTTTTGCCATGCCGCACCAACACGGTGTCGCACCCATGTCGAGGTCGACACTCTACCCCTTAGAAGTGTCTATGTGACTTAGCTTATTTTGTAATTAGAAGCCAACTTCTTCTTAAGCAAAGTTTATGATATAGTATATACTTACAATTGTCTTTACTCTCTTAAGTGAGTAGTATAATATACTACCCTACTTCTAATTATTCCAATTGCATGCTTCATGGAGTGTAACTCATCTTGCATGATTAAATTTAAATTATACATACAATACCTCATATGAAGTAACTTTTTATATAATATCAAATAATTAACATCTAGATGCCCCAAAAGATCATGTATCATTGGTAGGGGAATTATCCATGTGCAATGGCCAATAACTTCTTGTCTATGTTCCATTTCAGCAATGACTTCATGATTATATAGAAAGTTCTTCACTTCTATGAGGTGTATGAACATATATAAAACAACAAAGTAAACGCCTAAATTAAGAAGTTATATAATACTAAACTAAATATAATAATATAAAAAGTTACCTCAAAATTTGGTTTTCTAGTTTTCAAGAAGTATATATAAATGTGTTGTTAGCACCATAAAATCCTTCATTTGATTAGAAGTTTACATGCCACATGTTATTGCTACTCTCTCATCAATATTGTTTTGACCTATAGATTATCATAATTTTTCACAATATCTTTCTTAATGGTGTTGCCTATCAGACATTTAGAAGCATACTGTAATCTAGATATAAACTTTTTCGTACCAACATAATCTACTATACTTAATGGATATTCATGCATCACAATCATCTTAGCAAGTTAAATACTCTTGATCAAAGAAATTGGACCTATTTTGCTCATATGCTTCAAAAAACTAGCAATAATAGTTGATTTCTTTGTAGAACTACTTTTAATTCTTCTACAATATAGTTTCATATAGTTCTTCAATGCCTTGATATTGTGCCTTGGTTTTGCAGCAAGCAAATTTCAGCAATGATGACATTTTATCTTCCACTCACCATCTACCATATATCCATCAAATTTGCTCCAATATATATTTTTTATCAAAACCTTGTTGTCATCTTTTCACTTATATTTTTACCTAGAAGTTGCTTAGTGAATGATACATATTGATCAGTTCTAATCAAACAAACTTTCTACTCCTTGGTTTAAAATTCTTGAGTTGCCTAGTAGGAGTTGGATTGAAACTAACTTATTGACTTAAGATACTCTCAACCAGTGTTGTCTGACGTGTATTATATCGCATATCGCTGGGTTTCACGATATGGGCATATCGTATCGTATTGTATCATATCGCCCATATCATACTTTAATATTTAAAAAATATATAAATTATTTAAAAAATAAAAAATAGTAAAAATCTTAAAAAAATCAGAAAAAATTAGGTAAATGCTTTAAATTTATATAGTGTAAAGTTTAGTACAGATTGAGCATTTAATATTAAATAATTATATCCAAATTTATATATTTTAAATAAAAAAAATGAAATACATATATATTTTACAAATTGTAATCAAGATCATCAACTAAATAATCTTCATCTTCTCCTTGCTAAAGATCCTCATTATCATCATCAGCAGCACCTTCTGCTTGGAAATCAAATTCTTCATCTCCTTGATACTATTGTTGTGCTCCTTCCAAATTAATCCATGCAATGTCTTCTTCAGTTAGGAGGACATTTTTTTCACTGTCTTCTATAATCCAATCTTCTAATATATCAAAATTATCCAAACTTATTTGGATCAAATTAGGTTTCTTGTCTATTTACTTTTTTTAATTTCCTAAAACAAAGAAAGATAAGCAATTAGTAAATAATATTAACAATTGAAGTCAAACAATTTATTGAATTGAACATTTAAGTACTAAGTAATACAACATTACCTTTCACGAAGGTGCATATTACAACGAATAAAAACTAAATCATTTAGTCGGTTAATACCAACCTGTTGCGCTTTTTTGTATGGATGTATTTAAAGACACTCTAATTCTTTTCACAACCAGTTGCACTATAGGTTTGACTCAAAACTTTAACTGCAAAATCTTTAAGGTTTGGGCAATCAGTTTCAAACTTATTTCACCAAATATCTGTAAAAAATGACAAATATTAGAGATATAATCCACAATAATATAGGACAAGTTTATTTAAGAAACTTAAATATGAAGATAAACAATTTACTTGGACGCAGAGTAGTGCGGTTGTGAATTGGTGTAGAAAAACCCATCAAGTGAAGAGCATTATCATAGATCTCCATCTCTCGATGTATAGCATCTGCTATGCTCTCATGAGGGACTAATCTATCTATACAATCAATGATGCCTCGATTAACCTCACCTTACCTTTTGAAGATGAGTACCTAAATGATGGGTTCAGATAATATGTTACTACATGAATAGACTGATGCAATTGTTTATTCCATCTATTATCAATAATTTTCTACACAAGTACATAATCTCTCTTTTTTCCATTAAAATTATTTATGATGGATTCTTTTCCTCAATTCATAGCTTCATAAAGGTAACCCATAGATGGTTTTTCCTCGCTATCAGTCAATCTCAAAACCTTTACTAATGGACATGTAATCCTCAACAGTCTAACACATGCATTCCAAAATATACTAATAAATACTGTATCAAAAATCTTATTTAACTTTCTGTTTCTTTTGTTTTGAGGTAACTCTGTAAATTATTGTCACTCGTTTGAGGAGAACATTCTCTTCAATGCTTGCTTCTATCTCACAATAGTCTGTACAGATAAGAAGTTTGTTGCAAACCGAGTTGCAACTGTTTGAAGAAGCTCTGCACCTTCTGTATATTTCCTCATCATACACAAAATAATTGCATGGTTGTAAATGAATTTTGTGATATCTTGGCAACACTCAGTTGCTGTCTTTATTTCATCCATGGCACCAATTTCCTCAAGGATGAGATCTAAACAATGGGTTGCACATGGTGTCAAGTAGAAAGTCTCACAAGTATCAGCTAACTCCTTCCCAGCTGCTTTGTAGTTAGCTGCATTATTTGTAATCAATTGGACTACATTCTTTAGCCCAACCTCGCATATAACCTTATCAAATTCTTGTCGTAAGATCTCCGTAGTTTGTCTTTTCTCTAACATGTCTAGAGATCTCAAAAACATAAGTCCTTTAGGACAGTAGAAAAGAAAGTTTAGCAAGATCCTTCCTCGCCTATCTGTCCATCCATCTGCCATGATAGTGCAACTTGTCTCTTTTCATGACTCTCTCAAAGTCGAACAATATTCTTGCACTTCAATGACGGTTTTATCTAAGATCTGTCCTATAAACTTATGATAGGAGGGCATCTTGTATCTTGGACCAATGTTAGCAATTGCATCTGTCATTGCTTGAAAATAAAAATTGTTTCCTACATTGAATGAAATGCATGCATCATAAAATCATCTACTCACTGCAAGGTCTGCCTGATTATGCAGTTGTTCTGAAGCCATAACAGTATGAATTCTAGGTTGAGCACTAGATATAGTGGTAGGAGGAAAAAAAAATGTATGCTAGAAGCAGTTGTTCCTCTATTCTTTCATGAACTTCCTCTTCTACCACCTCCAAAGTCTTCAACGACCCTCTTTCTCCTGTTAGGTGCTCATAAACTGCTATTACCCATATCTATTCTAGCATCTGAAAGCAAACTATCAGTGAACCTAAATCCAATATCATCATCATCTTCTTCAAACATTTTCAAATCATCATTTTATTGTCTCCTCTCTTTTATACTCTCAATAATCTAAAGATATTGTCATTTAATACCTTTTGGCAAACTTTTAACTTTACTTGTGCAAGGATAAAGTCTGTGAAATTTAAATTCTAACATTACTTTTAACATTGTCATCCAATAGTCCCTATTAGGTGGTGTTTCAACTGTGAAATTTTATCACTAACTACCCTGTCACAAAATAAACATATGATCTTTAATCTGAAACCATACCAAAACATTAGACTTGTGCAAATAACACTCAAATAGAATACTTTAATACATTTTGGCAACTTCTAACTTCTAACCTTATTTGTGCAAGGAACAACTTCTTTTCTACCCCACTGTCATACCGAATCATCAGACTTAGAATGGGAGTCTCTACCACCCCTTCATGTCATCTCAATTGAGTACTTTAATTAAAAAAAAAACCTGAAAATAAAAGCACTTCGTAAATCCCCAATTGTCAAATAACACTCAAATAAAGTATCTCCCACTTCATGAATGCAATAAAAATCATATCCACACACTTAATAACTTCATATTTTGACATTCAAAAAAAGAAAAATACAAATAACACACAAACAACAAATATAAAGGAAAAAAAAACACTAAAATTATACAAAAATCCAAGTTAAATGGCTTGTACGAACACCGTAAAATACATTTTTGGAGCCCTGAATACCAAGGATACCAAGAACCACGCTAGGGGAGCTTGGGGAGCTCTAAACAAGCCAAGGAGCTCTGAATTGCATGTTATACTACCCTAAATACTAGAAACCCGCAAAACCATAAATTCTTAGCCCACGATACAGAGTGATAATCTATGTTTTACGATACACTATAGTGTATTGTATCGTAGCATATCACACAATATCATACAATATGGTGCAATACGGATAACACTGCTCTCAACCATAAAAGGTGTAAGCATTATGTTATCTCCAATCATTATACAAACCTTTAAGCACTTATAAATACAAGTTAGGTAACATTCTCATAATTGAGATAAAATATTGGATATCATTAGCCTATTGCTTAGAAAAGGTTACATAAGGTATTGACCCTTTTATAAAGGATGCTTACAAAACTAATGACACAAGTCATTGAAACATAGTCAAATTTTGATAAAAAAGAGTAATTTGTAATTGATCAATTATAGATGACTCACAAACTAATATTGAACTTCCATTTACATCTCAATAAGCAATACTAAGTTTCTAGTATTTAGGGTAGTATAACATGCAATTCAACATATCAACAAATGTTGGTATATTAAAAAAGTTTATGAAGACATGCAACAAAAACAAAATTGAAATTGTGCCCCAAAAATGCAACAAAAAGAAATGACTTGAAATTCAAGAATAGAACTCAATTCTAGTACCCAATACCCAACACCAAGTATCTTCTATTTAGAGTAGTATGATGCAATTTAATGGGTCCACCAATGTTGGTATATTGGAGTATTTGACAAGAATATATAGAAAGCTAAGAAAAAATATGATCAATGATACAAAATCAGTCAAAAGATTAATTTGAAACGAGACCACCAAATCCATACATAACTAATAGAAAATAAATGAGCATTGTACCTCAAATAAGTAATAAAAATACGACAACAAGTCAAGCCTAAACTTTTAAAATAGGTTTCTCATAATGTAACAGTAGTGGACTGCTCTAAACACCAAATTTTCTTTTAAAATATTCAAATTTCCACAAAAATGATATTTACATATTTAATTTAAAAATATTGAGAATGATGCCTTATCCTTTATATAAAAGGGCTACACACGACTGATCATATATCAAACTGATATACAGTTTTATTATGGAATGCTATGGTTGAATTTACTTTTCATGTTTCATTGTGAAACAAATTCATGAGAAGCTATATAGCATTAAAATTTGGATGATTTCCTATGGTGGGCTTACTAGAATACCAAGTAAAGCAAGATAACTAAGGGAGACATAGATTTCAAGAACTTTAAGACAAAACTTTCTAATGTGAAATCTTTCTTATCATTTATAGTAGAATCAAGAGAGAAATGATAAAATGGTGGGCAAGAGGTTATCACTATAAGACAAAACTTTCTCTATTATTTCTTTGTTGTAAATGCAATCCTTATTATTGTAGAGGCTCACGTAGCCAAGAAGGACAAGTTTTGCTCTCATTCCAAATGTGAAATCTTTCTTATCATTTGTAGTAGAATCAAGAGAGAAACACAACCAAATAAGTACAAGGAAATCTCAATTTCATTCATCTTTAGCTTTGCTTTTTAATCATAAAAATCCTCTAACAAGTTTTCATTTTAAAGGCATTCTAAAAAATCTTTAAATTAAGATATCCATCACCATTGTAAGGCATTAGGAATCAAAATAATCAAAAAGTTGTCTAGCAATATTCAAGTGCAATAAAGTTTTTTTCTTCTTCCACTCTCTTTCTCTTCTCTTTTGTGGTGTGCTAAGAGCGCTCAATTATGAGGAGGGATCGATCAACTGCAATTCTCTAAGTGGTTGCGTGAAAGTTTTAAGTTTTGATCCTTTTCTTTTGTATGCATCTCTTATTGAAATCATACTGGTTACATTGTGTCTTACTTTCCTGCTTGCTGATAACATTAGATGGTCTTCATATATATTATTCATGCATTCTAATTATTCAGAATATTAAGCATAATATTCATTCCATACAAACACACGCACACACACCTTTGCATATTTCTCCCAGAATGATACATTGATAACTACTAGTACACTGAGGTTGGCCCCACCTTATCGGAGGTAGAAGACCATCAATGAAGCTTAAACCAAGTCGCATATTTTGCATTTAGAGTTTAAATATTGAATAATCGTATCATAATCTTAGTTCTTCATTGGAACCAAAATTTGCATCATGTTCATTGTTTTCTATGATAAGGAAACAACACAAACAACTCGAATTGAAATCCATTTCATACCGATCTAAAAGCATAAAAGAGTACCAAATCCAAACTTAGGAAACCGATTAACAAGAATTCAAACTCATAATTACTGCAATCCAATTTAAAACTGTAGTAATGAATACCTAGTAATGAAAAAAAGTAATATCATCAGAAAGATATACTTATTATGTGGGCATGCAAGAAAGAAGGACAAAATTGAAATACAAATTTCTGAAAATGAAAAGATCCAGTTCAAAATAGAAAATAGTTAGGACCATTTTAAGCAAAATTGTTGCAATTTTCAGTAAACAAGAATTTAAACTCAAAATTGTTGCAATCAAAATTCGAGAAAACATATTAAGCAAAATGAGAACCATGAATTCCTATAGGAGACAATATAAACAAGATTCTAATACAAAATTGCAACAATTAGAACCCTCGCCACAATAAGAAGAGCATCGTGAAAAGAAGAGGTAGAGCCAAATAATTAGAGCTTGCAAACACAATCAAATCATCAAAGCTTAAAAAAAAGTTGATGCTCACCAACTATTCGTGGCATTTAACAACACTTCAACAATGAAACCCCAATAGGTGACTATAATGACTGTTTGGCAGTGATATCGGACAACGTCATACACTATTAATCTAAACAAAATATTATAAGAAACTGAGTATAATCAATGTTCAAGAATGATAAATACCAATACCAAAACACCCTACCCGACTCTAATCACCATTCGACGATGTCAATGGAGATCACTTACCTGGTAGCTGAAGGGAAGATGAAGGAGGAGGTTGACGGTGCAACACTGCAACGGAAAGATTAGTTTGTCGAATGTGATTGAGGCTGAAAGAAAGGATCGATGGTGCAACACCGCAGTGGACAGAAGTTCCCTAGTGTTCCAGTTCGCCTTTTTTGAATAAGATTCCAGAAGGGAAGAGAAACCCCAACTCTTATACATTTATAATCCGGGGCGAGTCTACCCAAAAGCCGACCCTGCTACCCGGCATCTATTTCATCGCTGTGCCCTGTCCGCCCTGCTGCAGGGTGAAAACCCGCCCCATCAGGGACGGGTACCCACGGGTTTGGTCAAAATTGGCATCCATAGTTGCGCAGTTCCGTTAATCTGCAAGTGATGTCACCAACCCAGGGTACATGATAGTGCTCAATTTTAGGTTGTGATAGTTAAGGATCAGCCAAGCAGAAGTGGAAGGAAACATCCAGAAATTGAGTGAAAAATGGAAATTATATGAAAAGATTTGTTTCTTTTTATAGATAGACATGCTCTAAGATTCTCCGTATAAATGCACGAGTAGCTAGGTCCCTACGCGTCTCCAAGAAGAAGACAAGGTTTAGCGGAGATCTACTCCGAATACAAAATGTTGACCAGGAGAGCCATTTTCTATTCCTACTTGTTGGTGACGCTTTTTATGGTTGTTCAGCTCTCTTCATCTGCACGTGATGCACCAACAGCGCCCTCACTTCACTCGTCGCACCGGAGCGCGAAGTGACCCTTCAGCAAGGTAACCATACTCTTGGTTTTGATGCCACCAACATTCCCCCCCGCTTCTCTCTCTCTCTCTCTCTCACGAGACACACACAAAGGGACCCAGAGTCCCTCTTTTTCTTTTTCTTCTTTTTTTCTTTTAAAAGTTAAGCTGGGGTTAGCGGATGCACATTCATATTCAACTACTGATCTCTTGTCACAAAGCTAGAACTTCAGTGGGGCAAGGGAGCGTGTCCCTCTAACAAGCCGTTGAACAGCCAAACTTGTAAAATAGAATGCTAATTTGATCCGGACCTTGTTCTCAGACGCTTGTAAACCAGTCCGTCCACTGAAATGCTTTTCATAGCCACATGCTCGACAACGTAAAAACAAGTACCGTCAACGTGCTAACTGCACTATGGCATCATATGAAATCGCTCTTGTTGATACTCTTAAAACTAAAATATAATGTGGTTTAGGATGGCAAGGTGATAATATGGCGTGCAAGCTTTTGCATGAATCTGACGATCAAAATTAACAAATGCATATGGGAAATAAACCATGATAAACATTGTACCATAAACATGCTGGCACACTGCTACCTAGCTCCTTCTCTTTAGATTATGTATATAGATATATACACACACAAATATATGTATTTATATATATATAGAGAGAGAAAGCGAACAAATGCTCCATAAACACTACTTTCATTGAAATTGGAAACAGATGGTGGAGTTTTTCGGTATGCTTTTTTTAGTTTTCCTCTGACCATCTTACAGAAGATGTTGTGAGATGAATATGTATGTCAACGAAAGGGGACCCGTTTTGGCTATTATCTGAAATACAACTACTATTGGCTCAAATCCAAGCATAGATAAATGCGAATACGAGATCCAACCCCAAACAAATGTAAGCATAGTAAAATTATTGGATGAATATGCGTGTCAAGACATTGTCCACGAAAGGGGACCCGTTTTGGCTTTTGGTTTGATGGGGCAATACCGGTGACTCCTGAGGTTCCTGTGCCCTATACATATATATACATACATGTATGCATACATACATACATACATACATACATATATATATATATATAAGATGGTCAAATTATGTGACAACATTATGTTTTAGGTGAAAACTGGGAAAAGTGACAACATTATGTTTTAGGTGAAAACTGGGAAAAGTGACAACATTATGTGACAACATTATGGTTCTTAGGTGAAAACTGGGAAAAGTGACAACATTATGTTTTAGAGTTCTAGAGTCCTATTACTTGCTTACGTGTTCAAATTATACTAAACAATATTATATGGTTTGGGTTCTTTTTGCAGCTTGTGGTGCTGGATGCCATGATTACCGTTGTTGCGACTGCATAGTAAAAGGAGACCAGCAGATCTGTAGGCAATGCTGCAGCAACTAGCACCATCTCCTGGCTGAGAAGGCTTGATAATACTTTTGATGTATCTGTTACTTCGTTTTGCTTTTTCTAAACTTAATGTTGGTCCTTCACAAGGACTACTAGAAGCTTCTCTTTCCATTTATTCAAGATGAATCTAATAAAGATCCCCTCTGTGATGAGCAGCATATCTTTTCTTAGCCAAATGGCACACGCACACACGGGATTGTACATAAATTTATTAGCTATCCAATTCTTCCTCCTAACAATGTCTAACAGAGTAGTTGACAGAATAATCGAGGCAAGCAACTGAAGCGGCAGCTTGTGCAGCAACCGCTCATGCTCGACAAACTGTTTCTGACATAGTATGAAAGCAAAGTTTATCAAGCCAAGTTTGATATATCAAGCTATTCCTGTAGTTGTGCCAGCTAGGGTACCATGATTTTTGGCAGTCTCAATAGATTGAGTGTGGGCGTGCTAGACTCTAAACATCACCCTCCTTTTAGAGAGTTGAACGTTATTATGGCAAAGCTCGAGCTTAATGACAACTAAGATTCATGTACCTGGACTTGTGGGGAAAGAAATGATTTTGATTTATATTCTTCATGAAAATGGAGATGAAGCCACCAATTTTAACAACATTTGGGTGTGGTACGGCTTCATAGAATACCTGTGTCTTAGTGGTTAATTAATGATGGTTGGACCTAATTAAGCTCATGTAGATGGACTGTGTGTATGCATGCACGTCGAGTTTAGACTCGGGTTCAAGAATTCTCGTGTCTTTAATATTCTTTTCGCACAAAAGAGTTTGCTCGTCTACTGACATGTTAGCATTCATCACCTATATTTCTCTCACGTCCCTCTCTCTTTCCGATACCAAGGCACGTCAAAAGAAAAGTTGTACTTGAGGCACATCTTCACTAGATGCCTCGAGTGCCTGAGTAAAACACGTCAGGTGTGTTTATACCCTCCTCTCAAGAAGAGACATACCTTCTAAGGTAGAGACACCTCCTTTAAAGAAGATGTACACCCAAAGGAGACGTATCACTTCTCATGTAGAGTTGCAGTAGAGGTGTGCATCTCTACTCTAGAAAAGATGCATCTTGGGTATTTCTCTTAGTGAATAAACTCCAATAGGGATGAGAATCTCTACCTGCACTTCTCTTATTTATATATATATATAGAAAGAGAATGATAAATATGTATATTGATTCAATGCTTAAATTTGAACAACAATCAAGATTTGAATTTAAAAACTAAAAGATATCATTATACTTTTTGTACTTCACATTTAAGTATGGATTGTTTGGACTGTGTGTATTTTGCACGTGCATATTTATATAAAATATATGTGTCCACACACATATATATATATATATATATATATATATATATATATATAATCACTTTTTAATTTAATAATATGGAATACTATAAACTAGATTTATTTTCTATACAAAATATATTGTACAAATTAATTTTCATTAACAAATATTTTTATGGGTTGAAGTGAGGCGAAGTGGGTCGTACCAAAGTGGATGCAGGGCAGGTGGTGGTGCTGGTGTGGGGCGGGGGTTGATCCCTAAAACCTATGGGGCAAGATAGGGCAGGTTATACCAAAGTGGTTGCAGGGCATATGCCATCTTTGATCCAATTTAGCTGAAGGGTGGGGCTTGTGAGGTCTAATCACAAGGTTCTAGTGCAGAGTGCGTGTGGGGTGCACCCCACGCTGGCCCATTGCTATTTCTAGACATGGTGGGTTCGGAACCGGTTTGGCAGTTTGAATCGGAACCGAACCGGCCTCAGAACTGTTGGTAACCGAAAGCGACCAAATCGGTCCTGAAATCGTAACTGGACCTAGGCATCTTGATTCGGTTTTTGTTCATAGTTTTCGGGAACCAATTCAGTTATTATATATATATTATGCATAAATTTATAAATGTTGAGGAGTAACCCAACCATAGACAATGGTCAACCATTGAGTTTAAGGTGAGAATTCGAATTCTGCACGGTGTTAGGTGCCCTTTTAAAAAAACAATTAATTGTTTTGAAGGGATTTAGTTTCGGTTTCGATAATCGAACATGTCAAGCCAAGTGTATCCCTACGTTGTGCTTTGGAGCCATGGACTCCAAAAGTATTAAGTATACCTCAATTGTGATAAGCATTCAATTCGTTTGTGAAAAGGTTTGTGCATACTTGGTTGTATGCATCTAGTCAAGAAAAAGGAGGGGCCGTAGGATGTAGAGCTTTCTATTTATATTTCTTTTCACCCCCATAAGTTGGGGAAAAAGATTTGTCTTGGTTTTGTTTTTCTAAAGAAAAAACGGATCGCAACATTTCTTTTCTCCAAGTTCTTGCGACATGTTGCCCCAATTAAATAGAATATCTTCTATTGAAAATGGATGAGATACATGCTGGAATCTATAGGTCAGGGATCATACAGATGGAAGACAGGTTGCAAAAGTTAAAATCTAGCATTCTTGCTTCATTATTGCATCATGACAAGGATAAGGTATGGATGGCAAATTAATAGCGGCATCTTCATGTTTTTTACATTTGGGCTTTTAGTTATAAGTTGTTTTTCGTATTTACTTCTATAATGTATATGATTAATCTATAGGTCACGTTTTCCTCGAATTTACAGCCGAGAATCAATATATTCTATGTTACGTCTCCCACTTAGCCATTCGAGCCAAGTAATGTGACATACTCGTTTTAACTCCCACTTTTGTTGGGTTTCCCAAGTTATGTGAGGTAATCATTGCCTGTTGTGTAATTTCTTACTTACACAACAATCAAACATATCTTAAACCCATGTTTGTAACATGCTTTGAGAAAATATCTTCTGTTATACCTTTAGTCAAGGCAGTTGGTATATATGAAATGGATATTTGCTTTCTCATAACCATATCATGAACATGGTGGTATTCATTATATGCTTGCTTTCGGAGTTGTCAGCTCCACTCTTAATTAGAATAATTGTTGCATTATTATCATAATAAATGACAACCGGCTCGTTGGTTATACCCAACTTTAAATCACGTATGAAGCAACTTATCCAAACGGTACTTGTTGCAGTTATAAAGCATGCCACATACTCAACCTCTTGTGTTACACAACCTTATTTCTTGAAAGCCCAAGAAACAACTCTACTTCCAAATAAGAATATATTTGTCCAAATCTTGATTTATTGTCATCTTTACTCTTAGTAAAGTCAGTGCTTTTAGTTCATCTGTTTGAAAATATAGTTTGAAGTTTTTTGTTCCTTTAAAATATATTAGAATCCTTTTCACAACTATCAAACGTTGCCAACTAAGATTACTTTGGTATCTACTGGGAAGACCAACAACAAAACTGATATGAGTCTTCTATACAATATAATATATATCAAGCTACAAACAACTTGTACATAAGGAACATTAGGCTTATTGTTTCTCTTAATGGGATAATTAACCTTACTCAATTTGACCTCTTTTGTAACATGTGTAGATGCCTACTTACATTCACCTATTTTAAATTTTTGTAGGATATAATCAATATGTTTCTCCTAACTTAGGCATAGGAGTGTAGATTTTCTGTCTAAAGAAATATTTATACTCAAGATATAGGATGCTTCTCCATATGCTTCATTTCAAATCTTGAGTTTAACTATGACTTGGTTTTGACAATCATCACATTATCATTCCCGAAGTACTAACTTTAAGATATATGTCATCTACGTATAACGATAAGATGACAAAGTGACTCTCATTGTTCCAACCATAAACACAGTGGTCAAGTTCATTAGCCAAACTCAAGTTCTATAATGACATTTTGAAAAGTCAAATAGCATTGATGAGGTGACTGTTTAAGGCCATATAAGGATATTTTCAACCTATATATTTTATCTTCTTGGTCTTTAATAATATATTCATATGGTTGTTGCATATATATGATTTTATCTAAATCATTATTTAGAAAAGATGTTTTTACATCTAACTGATGTAAATCCAAATCATAATATGCTAAAATTACCAGAATTATCCTTATATATACAAATTTTGCAACGGGAGAATATGCTCAACATAATTTGTGTAATCTTTATAAGAGAAATGTACGATGGTGCAAAAACATGTGTGAGGACTAAAGAAGGAATGACAGACTTCTTTGAAGTTAATATTGGATTATATAAGGATCAACTTTAAGTTCATACTTATTTATAATGGTGATTGATGAGTTAACAGAATATATTCAAGATAAAGTACATTGGTGTATGTTATTTGCATATGACATTGTGTTAGTGGAGGAGTCTAAAGAAAAAGTTAATAGAAAATTGGAACTATGAAGAGAAACATTAGAAAGTAAAGGCTTCTGTCTTAGTAGAACAAAGACAAAATATATGGAATGTAAGTTTGATCATCCGGTTACTTCATAGGACATAGAAATTAAAATTGACATACACTACATCCCGCAAAAGAAAAGTTTTAAATACCTAAGGTAATTTTTTAGAGTGATGGAAGAATGGATGGAGATATTATACATAAAATGAATGCTGGTTGGTTAAAATGGAGAGGAGCATCAAATATTCTTTTTGATAAGAAGATACCACTAAAGTTAAAAGGTAAATATTATAGAGCAACAATTAGACCTATCATGTTTTATAGATTTGAGTGTTGGGTAGTTAATCATCAACATATACAAAAGATGTGTGTGACAGAAATGAAGATGTTGAGATGGACAAATGGTCATACATGAAAAGACTGTGTACATAATGAGGTTATTAGAAATAAATTATGTGTGGCACCAATAGAGGATAAGATGAGAGAATATCGTTTAAAGTGGTTTGGATATATAGAAAAAAGATAAAAAGAATGTGTAGGAAGGTATGAAAAACTAGATTTTGAAAGTATTAAAAGAGGTAGAGGATGACCTTAAAAGTGTTGGAAAGAAACAATAAAGAAAGAACTAGCTTATTGTGAGTTAACTGCAAATATGGTACATGATAGGGCTTTGTGAAAACAAGAAATCCATGTAGCCAACCCCGTTTAGTATGGTAAAAGGCTTAGTTGTTGTTGTTGTTGTTGTAATATGCTCAACATAATCTATCACCTCTTTTTGCAACTTTATACTTCTTTTTCAAAACTCATTTAAAGCCTATAGCTTTCCTTTCTTTAGGAAAATAAAAAATTTTCAAACTTGGTTTTTCTCAATAGATTTAATTTTCTCATCCATGACCTTTTTCCAGTTTATTGATTGAGACGAGCCAATAGCTTGCCGATATGCTAAGTTATTAGTCAACTCATTTAAATCCATCAAATTGCACACTTTCTCTAAAAGGTAAGTTTGATAATCCTTTAAGTAGGACGGTGTGACCCTATATCTTTTATGTTCACTTAAAGTTTCGGTTTGTCAATAAAGATCATATATGGGTTCAAATGATAATTAATCTAAATCTACTAAATCATCGACACACTCATCTTCATTTTAAAAAATGTCATTCTTAATATCCTATAGGAATTCATCATCTCTGCTCTCTCTGAGTTCATGATCCTTGTGATAAAATTGATATCCTTTAGAGCCTTTAAAATATCCAATAAATATACATCTCCATGACCTAATGTCTACCTTGCATCTAAACTATTCTAGGATCTTTACATAAACGATAGATCTCTACTTCCTTAGATAGCATAGGTTTGATTTTTTTCTAAACCATATTTTATATGGCATAGAGAATCAACTTTATATGGTACTTTATTGAGTACATACATAGTTATATTTACCGCTTCAACCCAAAATACCTTTGGTAGAGAAACATCTATTAACATAGACCTTGTCATATTTAGTGAAGTCCAGTTATATCTTTTTAATGCATCATTCTGTTGAGGTGTACTGGGCAATGTATTTTGCTTTACAATACAAAAATATTTACATAATTTTAAAAATTATGTAGAGATGTACTTCCTATCTCTACCTAATCTTAAGAGTTCGATTGTATGTCCTAGTTGGTTCTCAACTTCCTACTTATATTCTTGAAATGTTTCAAGTGCCTTAGATTTATGTGTTAAGAGATATATATATATGTATATCTCAAGTAATCATCAGTAAGGATTATAAATAAACCATTCCTTGATATGATCTTACTCTAAAAGGTCCGCATAAATAAATTGAATGATTTTTAACGAGGTTGTTGCCCTTATTATTTCCTTGGAAAATAATTTTCTTGTTATATTTACTTGTATACAATATTAACATTTACCAAAGGTGTTTTCTTAAAATACTCACAATAAATCAAACTCAGATAAATTCCTCAACTTTTTGATACTTATATGTTCTAGGCATTTATGCCATACATTTACATCTATATTTAATGTACTATTAATGTAAGTCGAAGAATCGTCATTTATATTCAACTTGAACAATCCTTGTTCAACATTAAACAATCCTTAAAAGACTACCTTTTAATGCTTTCCCATAGTTACTTTGTCGGTAACAAACTTGACTTCAAAACCCTTATTAACCATGATAGAGATGAAAACCAAATTACGCCTTATAGTTAGCACAATAAATACATCAGTTAAAATAATTGGTCTCTCTTGTACATGAATTCTAAATGACCCTACTCTAAGGACATCAAAATAGGTGTTATTTTCCATGTACACCCTATGCTCCTCTGGTTTATATTCCTTTAAGTCAATAACCTCTTTCTTACTCTTCGTGATATGTCTCGTTGACCTAGAGTCAATCCACCAACCATATATTGGTTGGTCCATGTAGAGGCATTATGAAATCATGCAAATTATGTCATGCTTCTTTGATTAACTGCGTTGCTGGGTGTTTCCACCACCAATAAGAAAATCTTCTTATTGTGGCAATCCCTCTTTTAGTGTCTTATCTTTCCACAATTTAAGCAGCTTACCCGAGAAAGATTTTTTATTGTGACAATCTCCAAGTGATATCATCCAAGCATAAGTGGAAGGAAACATCCATAAATTGAGTGAAAAATGGAAATTATATGCGATAAACGCTCTAAGGTTCTCCGTATAAATGCACGAGTAGTCTCCAAGCAGAAGACCAGGTTTAGCGGAGATCTACTACGAATACAAAATGCGCATACTCTTGGTTTTGATGCGATCAACAATCCCCCCTCCCCCGCGCCTCTCTCACGAGACACACACACAGGGACCCAGAGTCCCTCTTTTACTTTTCTTCTTTTTTTCTTTTAAAAGTTAAGCTGGGGTTAGCAGATGCACACTCACATTCAACTACTGATCTCTTGTCACAAAGCCAGAACTTCAGTGGGGCAAGGGAGTGAGTCCCTCTAGCAAGCCGTTGAGCAGCCAAACTTGTAAAATAGAATGCTAATTTGATCCCGACCCTGTTCTCAGACGCTTGCAAACCAGTCCGTCCACTGAAATGCTTTTCATAGCCACATGCTCGACAACATAAAAACAAGTACCGTCAACGTGCTAACTGCACTATGGCATCATATGAAATCGCTCTTGTTGATACTCTTAAAACTAAAATATAATGTGGTTTAGGATGGCAAGGTGATAATATGGCGTGCAAGCTTTTGCATGAATCTGACGATCAAAATTGACAAATGCATATGGGAAATAAACCATGATAAACATTGTACCATAAACCTGCTGTCACACTGCTACCTAGCTCCTTCTCTTTAGATTATGTATATAGATATATACAAACACAAATATATGTATTTATATATATAGAGAGAGAAACCAACCAAATGCTCCATAAACACTACTTTCATTGAAATTGAAAACAGATGGTCGAGTTTTTCGGTATGTCCTTTTAGTTTTCCTCTTACCATCTTACAGAAGATGTTGTGAGATGAATATGTATGTCAAGCCAATGTCGACGAAAATTGACCCGTTTTGGCTATTATCTGAAATACAACTACTATGGACCAGTTTCTTAGGTGAAAACTGGGAAAAGTGACCATTGTGTTTCAGAGTTCTAGAGTCCTGTTACTTGCATGCGTGTTCAAATTAGACTAAACAATAGTATATGGTTTGGGTTCTTTTTGCAGCTTGTGGTGCTGGATGCCATGATTACCGTTGTTGCGACTGCATAGTAAAAGGAGACCAGCAGATCTGTAGGCAATGCTGCAGCAACTAGCACCATCTCCGGGCTGAGAAGGCTTCATAATACTTTTGATGTATCTGTTACTTCGTTTTGCTTTTTCAAACCTTAATGTTGGTCCCTTCACAAGGACAAGTAGAAGCTTCTCTTACCACTTATTCAAGATGAATCTAATAAAGATCCCCTCTATGATGAGCAGTATATCTTTTATTAGCCAAATGGCACACGCACACACCGGATTGTACATAAATTTATTAGCTATCCAATTCTTCCTCTTAACAATGTCTAACAGATCCATTTGCTTTTGCAAATGACCCACCTCGAGCTGAATTCAATATATTCATGTAGTATGAATTAAAACATTATGTACTCTATCTTTACAAGTTTGGGTATACGACACATCCTTAGCATTTGATGCGGACAATGGTCGCCAATCAATTGACCACTATATCAGAACAGACTGGAGCAGTTGACAGAATAATCGAGGCAAGCAACTGAAGCGGCAGCTTGAGCAGCAACCGCTCATGCTCGACAAACTGTTTCTGACATAGTATGAAAGCAAAGTTTATCAAGCCAAGTTTGATATATCAAGCTATTCCTGTAGTTGTGCCAGCTAGGGTACCATGATTTTTGGCAGTCTCAATAGATTGAGTGTGGGCGTGCTAGACTCTAAACATCACCCTCCTTTTAGAGAGTTGAATGTTATTATGGCAAAGCTCGAGCTTAATGACAACTAAGATTCATGTACCTGGATTTGTGGGGAAAAAAATGATTTTGATTTATATTCTTCATGAAAATGGAGATGAAGACCACCAATTTTAACAACATTTGGGTGAGGTACGGCTTCATAGAATACCTGTGTCTTAATGGTTAATTAGTGATGGTTGGACCTAATTACACCCATGTAGTATTAATTATATTTATTTCATGATAAGTAACCCTAAATACTTAATATGATATATCTTTGACAAAGGTGAAAGTCCAAAACGGGTAAAGTTGTGAGTGTGAGGGGCTTATGAGTGTGAACATCAGAGTATTCTTTAGTACCTACCATATTAATAATTGGAAGAATGCTAAATGTTCCTTTATATATTTGGTAGCTCTTAAACATAATTTCAAAGAGCTTAGCTGGGTATCAATAACCCCACACGTACGTGCATGCACGTCAAGTTTAGACTCGGGTTCAAGAATCGGAACCGAACCGGACCCAGAATTGTTGGTAACCGGAACCGACCAAATCGGTCCTGAAATCATAACTGGACTTGGGTATCCCGATTCGGTTATTGTTCATAGTTTTCAAGAACCCATTCAGTTATATACATATATATATATATATATATATATATTAATATATTATTCATAAATTTGCAATTGTTGAGGTGTAGCTCAACCGTAGACAATGGTCAACCATTGAGTTAGTATGCCTCAATTGTGATAAGCATTCAATTGATTTCTAAAAAGGTTTGTGCATACTTGGCTCTATGCATCTAGTCAAGAAAAATGAGGGGCCCTATGATGTAGAGCTTTCTTTATCTAAATCATTATTTAGAAAAGTTATTTTTACATCCAACTGATGTAAATCCAAATCATAATATGCTAAAATTATGGGAATTATCCTTATAGTACAATTTTCGCAAAAGGAGAATGTCTCAACTTAATCTATACCCTCTTTTGTGAAAATCTCTTTGCAACCAACCTCGCCTTAAACTTATCGATAAACCCATCGACTTTATACTTCTTTTTCAAAACTCACTTAAAGCTTATGGCTTTCCTTTCTTTAGGCAAATCAACCAATTTCCAGACTTGTTTTTTCTCAATAGATTCAATTTCCTCATCGATGTCTTTTTCCCAATTTGTTGATTGAGATCAGTCAATAACTTGTCGATATACTAAGTTATTCATCAACTCATCTAAATCCATAGAATTGCACACTTTCTTAAAGGTAAGTGTGATAATTCTTTAAGTAGGACAGTGTGACCCTATGTCTTTTATATTCACTTAAAGTTTCTGTTTGTAAACGAAGATCATATATGGGTTCAAATGATGATTGATCTAGATCTACTAGATCATCAACATACTAATCTTCATTTTCAAGAATGTCATTTTTAATATCCTATAGGAATTCATTATCTATGCTCTCTCTAAGTTCTTGGTCCTTGTGATAAAATTAATATCTTTTAGAGCCTTTAGGATATCGAATAAATATACATAAGCGATAGATCCCTACTTTCTTTGATGACATAGGTTTGATTTTTTCTTAAACCATATTTCATATGGTGTAGAGAATATAACTTTATACGGTACTTTGTTGAGTATATACACAATTGTACTTACCGCTTCTCCTCAAAATACCCTTGGTAGAGAAACGTCTATTAAAATAGACCTTGTCATATTCAGTAAGGTTCAATTATATCTTTTTGTTCCACCATTGTATTGAGCGGTATTGGGCATTATATTTTACTTTGCAACACCAAAATCTTTGCATAATTTTAAAAATTATGTAGAGGTGTACTTTCCACCTCTGTCTAATATCAAAACTTTGATTGCATATCTAGTTGTTTCTCAACTTCCTACGTATATTCTTTAAATTCTTTAAGTGCCTCAGATTTATGCGATAAGATATATATGTATGTATATCTCGAGTAATCATCAATAAAGATTATAAATAAACCTTTCCTTGATATGATGTTACTCTAAAAGGTCAACATAAATAAGTATAAATGATTTCTAACAGGGTTGTTGCCCTTGTTATTTTTTTGAAAAATATTTTTCTTCTTATTTTTCCTTGTATACAATATTCACATTTACCAAAGGTGTTTTCTTAAAATACTCACATTAAGTAAAATTTAGATAAATTCTTAACTTTTTGAGACTTATATGTTCTAGGCATTTATGCCATACATTCATATCTATATTTAATGCACTATTAATGTAAGTAGAAGAATCATCATTTATATTCAACTTGAACAATTCTTGTTCAACATTAAACAATCCTTAAAAGACTGTCCTTTAATGCTTTCCCACAATTACTTTATAAGTAACAAACCTAACTTCAAAACCCTTATTAACTATGATATACATGAAAACCAAATTACGCCTTATAGTTAGCACAATAAATACATCAGTTAAAATAATTGGTGTCTCTTGTACATGAATCATAAAGGACCCTACTCTAAGGACATGTAAATAGGTGTTATTTCTCATGTACACACTATGCTCCTGTAGTATATATTACTTTAGGTCAATAACCCCTTTCTTACTCTTCGAGATGTGTCTCGTCGATCTAGAGTCAATTCACCAATCAGATATTGGGTGGTTCATGTAGAGGCATTATGAAACCAAACAAATTATGTCATGCTTCTTCGATTTACTGCATTATTGGGTGTTTCCGCCATCAATCTTCTTATTGTGGCAATCCCTCTTGTAGTACCCTAGCTTTCCATAGTTGAAGCAGTTGATCCGAGAAGCGATTTTTTACGATTTCTTAAAAGTTTGACCATCTTTCTTGTTATTCTTGCCAAACTTATTGCATGGTTTGTTTTTTCTCTAGTTTGTTCTAGAACATGTCCCTATTTCTTATTAGGCTATTTGCAATTTATCCTTTTTGTTTATATTCATGTGTTATTGTTCAATTGCTAGTTTAAGGGGCAACTCTTAAAGGTTTTTTATGCTCCTAATCATAAGGTTGTGGCAACAATGTTTCATGAAGGGGAAAGGATGTTCGAGATGGTACAATTAAGTATCTACCCATTACCAATATTTAGTTCAAATAATTTACAACATTATTTCCTTCTTTTATTTTATAGGAGTTGTACTTTTGTAGTAGTAGTTGAACATGTTACTTTGTTGTAGTATCATTTGTAACTCTTACAGAATCAAACAACGTTTTAGCTATCATATTTTATATATGAGCATTATTGTTCTGTCTATTGTGTCATCTCTAAGGAATATTTTGTATGCTTTCTTTTCTTCTTATATTGAATTTAAAGTAGGTGGTGGAACTGTATACTTTAGAACATAATTTACACTTGAAGTGTAAGCACCAATGGGATACATCTTTTTCACATTTTAAATTGTAGACCATTCAATTCTTGTGTTTTTGCCAACTTTGATACATTGATTATGGAATTAATTTTTGGTTTGTTTGGTAAAAATAACAATAAGATGGTCTAAAAAAAGGAGACAAATAATCACTTATGTTAGATAACAAATAGCAGACTGCTGAAATGCAATTTGTAAAAATATCTAGGTAATGAACTCAAAATATCTCCAGGTACCTGAGAGTAAATTCAATTGATACTTAAGTACTAGTTTGAAAATACAACTAACTTGATTTTGTTATTTCAGAATCAACCTAGAGACAAAATTATAATTTTTCTCTTTATTTTCTACCACTGTAATTTCTCAAAAATATTAGGGGAAAACGAGATATTTTACGCTTCTAGCCGGTTTTATAATATTTCAAAAGGACCTAGGGCAGAACATTAAAATGACACCTAGTCTTTTGTAAAATTGTGACTGATCACAGGTAGGATTGTAATTTTTTCCTTAGCCTGTGAAAATTATGCTCGTTGAGGGGAAATAGTGTAATTTTATAGGATTGTATTTTGTAATTTTCATAAACTGCTAGAGGACAATTTTGTCTTTCGGTTCGTTCATGGCAAAATTACCTTTTTATTTTAAAATATCTAGACTTTTTCTTAATTTCGTCCACTAAAAGTTTAGAAAAATAAAAAGCAACCAAGGGCAGCAATAAACTTTTCAGTTCGCTGCCCGCGAGACAGGTGGAGAGAGAAGGAGGGAGGTAAAGTGGGAGAGAGAGAGGTAGGAATAGAGGTACAATGGGAGAGAGAGATGGAGAGAGGTACAGTGGGAGAGAGAGAGGGAGAAGAAGGTCGCTCCTGTCTTGGGTTCTGCCTTGTTTCATCATCCCACAGTTCGGTCGCTCCACTCTTGGGTTTTGATACAACTATTTGGGATGAGGATCTTCATGCAACTTATTGTTAGTGACTTCAGTGATGCAACGGAAAGGTGATCGGGCTAGGAACAGGTTCCTCACGTTCGGAGATCGGAGAACTGAAGAAGATGATGATGGTTATCGTGGTTTCCCACATACAGTTTTCAGGGAAGTTTTTTGTATTTTCTTAGTTGTGTTCTCGTCTCTTTCTATACAATATTTATAGAGATCTAGTCCGGTTTTATCTTGTTTTTCATGCTGGGTTTTTCGTTAAAAGTTGTTTTCATCAATGTATATGTTTAATCTTATATATGTTTTGTATGTAATGTTTTCCTCATATTTACAGCCGAGAATCAACATATTCTACGTTATAAAAGCATGCCCGGGAGTCCTGTTTTGGATCACCTTATCCCAACTTTACCATTTTCATCATTTTTAAAAATAAAGACCATATAGGCTCACAATCTTCTTAACATTTATGCATTAATTAAATAATTTTTTCTTCGTCAACTCAACTGACTAAGGAAAACTTCAAGAACATCGGTACAAATGTCAAAAACCATGCCCGGGTCTCTAATGTCGCAGGTGACACGAAACCAATGTCCCAAGGAAGTTTCGACTTTCGTGGTTATTCATCCTCTCGCCACTCAACTAAGTGCAAAATATATGTTTACTACATCCCAACATCAACCATGCATAAACTTTTGAACGTGAGAAGTAATTAAGTAGCTACTGTTACACAACCAATCTTAGAAGATTCCTCCTCTTGGCCCTTGCTTGGGAAACATCGATACAGAAAGAAATGGGTTCAAATTTCTGAATGAGATCTGATTTCATTAAAATAATTAATTAGTTTCTTCTGGTGAAGAACAAGAGACCGAACTACATCCCTTGTTTCTTCTTTTTCATGTGTCGCCATCGATCTCTACCAACAAAATTTGCTTCAATTTTTCAGATATATTTATTATTTATTGCATCCACTTGATATAGCTATAGAACCTTCGCCACACCTCTGCATTTAATACCTAGCTTGTTGTCGCTTTTAAGGGTCGTTACACACTAAGAGTCACATGCTCTCTCTCTCTCCGTCTCTGTCTCTCCTTTTTAATGAAACTAAATCCTCCTCCTTTCCTGGCCGCATAAGTAGGTCTAATCTTATATTTGCAGTATATGCTTTACCAACCTAGAGCTCAAGGATTCCAAATCCCAATGACTTAGTGGGTTAGCCTTCATTTTCTAAGCATGCAATAGTGCACACTAAATGAGAGTATATGCCCTCTACTTCACATCCTCGATCAAATGATGACGACGACATTTGAACGGTTAAAGTCATCCATCATCAACTAGTTCGAGGATCTTCGGGACTCTCTATTACATCAAATGTCAGAGATAGGTCATTTCTGCCCGACACTAGTGCAGCTGGCAAACAGGGTTACCGAAGTGGAGTACATCTTGAGTGCTCCCAACTACTTGGCTGCTAAGCAAGAAGGACCAAAGAGATGCCAAAGGCAGGCCTTTACTTCCTGCATCAATTAAATGAGGCATAAAATTGATAGAGATGCTGATTCGGCTGAGGTCATCGCATTCTTACATGTGCAATGCTTGTCCCATTTTCCCTTCTGTATTGGTTTGATTGGCAGAAGTCATAACCAGGAGGATCGAGAACTATGTAATCACTCATTGGGTCCTGTTGTGCAATTGACTGACAAGACTATATTGCACCAGGACAGATTCAATAGTCCCAGCCCAAGGAGGGAATGCTTGGCTAACGACGAGCACAATTTTCGCAGACCTCTCTGCGTGTCTTGCCATAGTAATCAATTCTTCCTTGTTAGACTCAAGGCCCATGATGGAAAAAATGGAGGCCTCAATAGCGTGTTCACAAGGAACTAATAGTACTTGATCATCCCATTTGCACCTGAGTTTTATTAGATTCTTACAAGGAGTCATAACATGACTATCCCCAACAATGAAGGAAGCACAAATGAAGAGAGTCTATCCCGTCACTGCTTGAACTTAAAGAAGGTAATAGCCATTCGTTCACATTGCAAATTTTGCCTATCGGAAGTGGCACCCCATTGGAAGACGAACAAGCTTATTCGGTTCTAGATGTGCCGGTCAAGCCAAAAGAGTTCTTACACTTCCTTCTTGACGAAATAATGAACGGATCAAGGCGGTCCTCCAAGAAGGGAGAAGTGAATTTGAGGGTTCCATCTGTCATAATTAGCAGACAAGCAAAAGATCGCGATAGCCACACTCCTTTGGAGAGCAAACTTACAAGTTCATATGGCTTATCAGGTGGAAGATACCAAAAATAAGGATCCCTCGACCTCTCATACCGAGGATCAAGTTGCACGAGAAGCCGAAGCTCTAACACTAACAAGGGAGCATGGTCGGCCACAACCCCAAAGGAATCCCAATGTCGCAAAATTTGAATCGATGAGTTGATAGCAAGTTAGGCAAATTGAATCAAAGCTTGTCATGACTCCTCGAACTTGGAAGGACCAATGAGGAGGCTTTGCTGCAAAGTGCTATTATGGGTTGCAGGGGATGGATGTTCATTATACAATACCTATTGATGAAGACTTTGACGCATATACCTTCTACAGCCAAGAAGGCTTGATCACTATTCTTTTCTTAAGTTGCACCCCTGTGAAGCACACACATGCCCTTGAGGACGGATATTTTCTCGCGGATGAACCATACCACACAACTTTAGTAAGTGGAATTGATTTACCAATAATCTTCGATAAATACACTGCATGAAGCTGCCACAAGACATGTCTGACCTTTATATGTTAAGGTGGTCATAGATGGACATCCACTCAAGAGGGTGTTTGTCGATGAAGGCGTTGTCCTAAATGTAATGCCTCATGATTTGTTATGGCACGTGAGAAAGTCAGTTGTCGACCTAATTCCAACCAATCTCAAGATATCGGACCTTAGAGGCGAGTCACTGTTACGATGAGAATAATAGTTGTGGAACTAAGAGTGGGTTCGAAGACCTCAAACACCCTCTTTTTCATGGTCGGTACGAGTCTTGGGTATTTTTTGCTCCTCGATAGGGACTCGATACACATGAATTATTGTATACCCAAAACACTACACTAGAAGTTGATGCTTTGGACAGGTGAAACAGTTGAAGTGATCGACACCGAGAAAGGCCCTTCTATAGCTGACATCAAAGCAGTACATGTGTTGTTTCTATTTACCTTGGGTTAGCCCGTTGGTTATTCTTGAGACCCTTGAGGCTATAAAATCATGTTAACTAACTACTTGAGGTTTGACTTTCTTTCAAGCCAACCTACAACCCCCAAGGTTACTTATGGATACTTGCTCTAGGTCATCACTTGGTGCTTCCACAAATTAGGGGCCAAGCCAAAACCTCGCTTACTCAGTCGATATCATTGCCCATTGGCAAAGGAGCAGAGTTTAACTGTCTTAATCAGAAGGATGCCCTGAACTTCATCCTTGTCGATCCATTGGAGGACCTAGGTCTCGGCATAGAAGGAGTAGTTATGGGTGACAAAGGTAAGTACTATCTACCTAAAGAGAATCAACTATGGTTAATGAAATTGTTACATAGGTACAAAGATTGGTTTGCTTGGAAATATCATAAAATGTTAGGTTTACCTCGAAACCTATTTGAGTTTTCTACTCCCGTAAAGCCAGGGGTTGGACTCCACAGGTGGCCAGCTTGAAGGTTTAAGCTTGACATGTTGTCAGTCATCAAATAAGAGATTCAACATCTCCTTGACACCAAGTTTATAAGGACAACACGATATGTCAATTGGTTATCCAATAGGGTCTTAGTTATTAAGAAAAATGAAAAGTTGTGAGTTTGTATAGTCTAAAAGAATCTCAATCTTTCCATGCCAAAGGATCAATATGTGATGTTTATGTCTAAAACGTTAATTGATGTGAATGCCACTTATAAAATCTTTTCATTCATGGACAATACTCCGGAGTGTAACTAGATCAAGGTAAACCCTAAAGATATGCATAAAACAACATTCCAATGCCCAACAGTATTGGGGATCTATGAATTGATAGTTAAGATGTTTGGACTTAAGAATGTTGGAGTCATAAACCAATGAGTGACGAATTGTATTTTTCATGACTTTGATTGGAAAAATATAGAGATTTACATCAACAATATTGTGTTCAAATTAGTAGACCTTGAACAATACTTTTTCGATCTTGTGAAAGCGTTCCAAGATATGTGAAGCCACAATCTAAAAATGAATCCTAATAAGTGTGTTTTTATTGTGTCTTCAATACGTTTCTTAGGTTTATTTGTATACTACAAGAGAATCAAAGCCAATTCATACAAGGCCTGGGCCATCATAGATGCAAGACCATCCAGAATGCTAAAGGAGATTCAAAGTCTTATCATGCAGGTTAGTTACTTGCAGTGTTCAAGATGGCCCCTCTCACAACATTGCTGAATTTAACAAACTTTGAGGACTTTATTTGAGGGCCTTAGAACAACAACATGCATCCGACAAAATCAAGGCATATCGGTTGAAACCATTGCTATGGATTTTCCTCTATCCAAGAAATGTAAAATATATATAGGTGCTATGAAAAGTTCTATTTGGTGCTTTATTAGAATAAGACACCGATGTTGACACCAAGCGGACTATTTTCTATTTCAGTCAGTTATTCACAAATACTAGATCTTATTATTCATCAATAAAAAATTATGTTTGACCTTGTACCATACCTATACTAATATAGAGAATTATCTTCTAGTTCTGAAGTATATATGATCTGCAACGTTGATCAGTTATGATATCACTTAAGTTGCGCAACTCTTTAGGGCATACTAGTCAAATGTGCGATTAAATTATGTCTATTCGACTTCAAATACTTGCCTCATAAAGTTGTTCAATGACAAGCCATAATAGACTTTCTCGTACACTTTGCATGCATTGGAGTGTCTGAATCCTTAGAAATCATATAGGGAATAATCACAAACGGTCTTGGAGGATTATGCTCAATGGGTCCAAATCAAACAAAGGTAGGGATGCTCACTATGTTCTTAGAATCCACCTAACCAACAATGAGGTAGAGTAACAAGCCTTGATTTAGGGATTGGGCTTAGTGCCGATGGTCGGTGGGAAGAAGTTGGAAATATTCAGTGACTCCCAGGTTTTTCTTAGCCAATTCACTAGCAATTACCAATGTCATATCCCCACCTTGTTTCCCTCACACCAATGAGCCAATGAGTTGCACCGAATATTCATTGAGGTAAATTTATCATATATAGCAAGAGATGACAATTATGTCACAAATGGGTAGGTACTTGTCTTGGTACAATGGTAAATAGCATTGTCTAAAAGAGGAGGGCCAAGAGGTAGAAATTGTCAATGATTGGAGGACCAAATTAGCACAATGCTAAGTCAGTGTATGCAAATTTTTGGTTTTGAGTAACCGTGATTTACAAGTACAACTTGCTTAAACAGATGGAACAAATTAAAACCAAGTCCATCGGGACTTACCTTTAATCATCCTTTTTTGCATTGTTGGTCGGTCTCGACTTTTTTTCACAAAAAATCTTCTTACTTTTAGGTTGCGCAAGGGTCAAATTGGCTAATTAAATTTAAAATTTCTGATATGGCTGGTATTTAATGGAATTAATAAGATCGATTTGGCAGGTTTATTCAAAGGAGATGTTCGGATAGAATAAATACAGGTAACATGCATTGGACAACCAATCTGCAATGTCCAGCTAGCGTGCAATGACCGACTATCATGCAGTCAATTAAGTCAATATGCAGTTAATCGGATTATGCTAATATGCAGTAGATCGAATTATTATGCCGGGAGTCAAATTACTATTTAATGAATTGTAGTATTTATGGAAATGCAGGAACTAAATACGCAATTTACTGATGAAATCAGTATACAGAAAATATGCAAGTGGACTAATTAGCATGCAATACTATAAACTAAGTATGCAAGAAAGCCAAGTATTAATATTCAGAAAATTAATTAATCATGCAATAGGATTGTGCAATAAATTAATAGGCAAGAGTATCTAGTATGAAGGATTATACAAGATTGATATGCATGCCTATGAAATAATTTCTAATGTGCACAATTATCTAACATGCAAGATTATCAATGTAAAGATACCTAATATGATCAGTAAGCAAAAATACCTAATGTGCTTGACTATGCAAGAAAACCCTAATGTGCATGATTATGCAAGAATTAATGAACATGCATGGAATCGACTATCCAAGAATTAATGTGTAGGAGTAAATCTAATATGGTTAATCAAGAAACTAATATGCAAGATTATCTAAGATGCACAATTAATCAATTAACATGCAAGAATCCCGAATATGCAAGATTAACATGCAAGAATGTCTAGGATGCACAATTTATTAAATTTGCATGCAAGATTAACTAATAGGCAAGAATACCTAACAAGCAAGACTAATTAACGTGCAAGACCAATTATTATGCAATATGCAGTACAATTTTTCAGTATTCTATGAAATTATCGAAATCCATACGCATTGAGGATGCTGAAAATAATAACTACTGGAAATAATATGCAGCAGTATGTATTAATAATATATCATAAATATACTCCACATCTATTTATGCATATGAATACAAAAGACAAAAAAGTAAATATCTACTATATATATAAATATATGTATGTATGTTAAATACTATGCATGCAACTGAATGTAAACTAATATGAACTATTAGTCAAGATTTGTTAAAACCAATAACGTTGAGCAATTTTGATACCTATTTGGATGATAAAAATCAGTCCCCCCTCCCTTTTTGCCTGATCTCTCACGTCATGCATCAAAGAAAATATGGGAAAGGGAGAGGAGAAGTTGATAGCCACAAGCTTGGAATTGATAACTTGATTGATTCTCGAGAGAGAGATAATATTGAGGGCCGATGCCATATTTGTAATTTTTGTTTACAACCCAAAAAGGATAAAAACAAATGGAAAATAGAGAAAAAATCTGGTACAGCCTTATCTCTGAAAATTCCAGCAAAGGTGGGTCTCTATTCGCCTTGCCTAATCAAGGGAACATTTGGGTGCACCCAGGGTGGGGTGCCCCAAGCCATCTTGCCTACCACTTGATTTAGCTCCAAGGCACCACACACATTTAGTGAATCAGTCTTTGCACCCTGGTCAACCAAAGTGGGTGGAACCAAGTCTTGGGTCTTGGATCAAATGGATTAGGTGAAATAAGCACCCAAATTTCCGAAGAAAATGCCAAGGTTGAGTGATTTAGGTAGGTCGATGGGGGTCAAATGAAGTTAAGTTCAATTAGGGGCAAAGGGGCTGAACATATCTTAGGCTGAGGAGGATTGAATAAACTTTATTTGGAGCAAGGTGTAGGGAACCGAATAGGACTTGGCTTTGGTTGATTGACTTAATTAGGGTCAAGTGTGGTGAACCTAGTTTGGTCAAACTTGGGTATGGTCATGTCAAAATCGAGCCATCTTAATTAGCTTTCATATATGTATGATTTATTTAATTCGATAAGTATAAATTTAAAGTTCATAATTAATTTACTTATGTAAATAAAAATCAACATTACTTTTCCAAATAGATAGGAGTGCGGAAACTTTTTTTTGGCTCAAAATAGGAACCAAAAGCAGAGGGACTTTTCCCATGACTTTCAGAAATCTATCTAAATTTTCATCAATAATAAAGCTTTAAATACATAATGTATATGAAAAGTAACCCCTTATACCTATATACATATACATTTTTAAGTCCCATTTATGTATGTAAAACTCACATTATGTGTGCATATATATATATATATATATATATATATATATGTTACAAAATTCTTATGCACATATATGTATAAAAAGTCAACTCATATGATGTATCCATTATATATGATGTTCCTGTTAATGAAACGTCATGGATACATATAATATAAATGAGTTTAGGCTCGAATGAACAAGATTTTTAGGAAGAATTAGGTGCAATGGGGTAGGATTTCTAAAAGAGATGGGACCGGGTTCAATGTGCATTAAAGGGGCTAGACCCAAGCCTTGGTTGACCCAATATATTGAGCAATGTTTTGTGCGACCACCATTGATATTGTATTGTTTCTGCAAAGTCTCCAGCCTGGACACTGTTTCTTGTTTTTCAAATATGTAGATTCATATTAATGTTATTGATAAAGCGGATCCGGATATACTCTGTGAACTCTTGCTTCATCATTTATCTTCTTTTAAAATAGATCTGGATCTAAATATGAGAGTTGTATCGAATTGGACTTCTAATATGGCTCCAAATTATAGGTTCTTCCATGTACCGTGTACTTCAAAATTGACTTTTCAAAACTAGTTTTTAAAATCACATTTTTCTCAGAAAACTTGGAGTGCTTACATATGTTCATCTTTGACATCAATCAAGGTAAGACTTAGTTGATGGCAAAGAAGTAAACACAAATTTTGCATACTTCGAAGACTTTGGAAGAAACATTTTGCTTGGACAACTTAAAGTCTTTTTGTGAAACTTGGTATAAAAGTTGAATTGTTTTGGAAAGAAAATTTCATGGGATCATGTTAGGGCTTCACTAGGGCAAAAGGGGTGCCTTTTGGTGGGACAAACCACAAACTATATATCGGACATAGGGCAAGGTAAAAGAGAATTTTTTTGTAAGAAAGATAACTAATTTTCACAAGAATATGTTTTCTTCAGCTAAAGAGGATTAAATCAACTTTATTTGGAGCAAGGTATAGTGAATCGAATACAACTTGGAAACTTAATTATGGTCAAGTCAAAGTCAATCCATCTTAATTAACTTTTAGATATGTATGATTTATTTAATTGCATATGTATGAACGTAAAGCTCATAATTAATTTACTTATGTAAATAAAAGTCAATATTGTTTTTCCAAATAGATAGGAGTGCAGAATTGGCAAAAAAATAGAAACCAAAAGTAAAGGAACCTTTCTCTTAACATTTCCCCATGTTTTTCAGCAATCCATATACATTTTCATCAATAAAAAATCTTTAAATACATAATGTACATGTTAACTAACCCCATTATTTATCTATAAACATTTTGAATTCCAATTTATATATGTAAAAACCACATCTAATGCTTTATATGTATGTCTATATATGTTATGAAATTCTTATGCACATATATTCTAAAAAGTTGGCCTATATTATGTATCAATTGTATATAATGTTTCTTTTAATAAAACCTCATGGATACATATAACATAAATCAACTTAAGCTCAACTTTGAGGATTTTTAGGACAAAGTAGGTGCAACTAGGCGAGGATTTCTGAAAGGGATTGGACCAGGCACAATGTTCCTTAAAGGAGCTAGATCCATGTCTTGGTCGACCCAATATATTGGGCAATTTTTTGTGAGACCTACATTGATATTGTATTGTTGTTGCAAAGTCTTTAGGCTGGACTCTGTTTCTCCATAGCTTCTTCATGTGTCTTCTTTTAAAACATATCTAGATATAAACTTGGATATAAATCTGGTGGCTGCATCGAAATGGATTGTATTATGGCTCTAATATACAAGCGCTTTCCTCTTCTTAAAACTATCTTAACCTGATTTTTATGTGAGCTAAATTTTGTGTACATTCACATTCATGGTATCCCTCCATGCACCTTGAAATTGACTTTTCAAACTAGTTTTTAAATCTTGAGAAAATTTTGGGTATTTACAATCAGCCATCTCAATGTTCAAACTTAAGAAACCAATGAAGGGCTTTAAACTATGTATTATTGGTTGATGATTTTTATAAGCAAAGTCATCAGGGTTTGTTGTTAAAATGTTTAGACATGATAGAGAATTGGCTGGTAATGGCCGAGGTACATGAAGGAAATTGTGGCACCCACTCCTTGGAACCCAAAATGAAGTGATTGATGTACTGGCACGGGTACTATTGGCTCACTGCATCAAGATTGCATCAATTATACTAAAAGGTGTTAGTAATGTTAAATGCTTTGAGCCTTTGTAAAAGGTAGTAGCCTCATAACTTTATATGATCATTAAACCATGGTCATTCTAAGGATGAGCTATGGACTTAATGGAAAAGTTTCACCCTAAATCTTCCAAGGGCTATATGTTTATAATAGTGGTTACTGACTACTTCACTAAGTGGGTTGAGGCTCTACCGGTGGGGGGAGTAACATAGGATGATGTGATCAAAATCATTAATTATTACACTAATTTTTGGTTTGGTATCCCTCAATCCATAATGACTAACCAATGGACAATTTTCATGCGAGAAAAAGTGGTGTCCTTCCTCGATGGTCTCGGGATCAAGTGACATACTTGACTCCTTATTTTGTATGGTAAATGGTCAACCTGGGACCACTGATAAGATATTTATTGATTTCATCATGAAATCTCTTGATGACAACCCGCAAAAATCACATGAGGTCCTACCTGAAGTTTTGTGAGTTTACCGAAACTCTAAAACCTAAGCGACAGGTCGAGCTCCATTTTATTTAGCTTATGGGCAACTTATGATGGAAATCAATATTAAGTCCTTGCAAGTGGCTAAGTAAAATGATTTACAAATGATGATTACTTGCAATTAATTATGATGAAGCTCGACTCTGTGGATGAAGATTGTTTGATGGCTCTCAATGTACTAGCAAATAAGTGTAAAGTTGCTTGAGCATACAACAAGTGTATTTGACCAAAGCAATTTTAAGAAGGGGATCTCATGTGGGAACAATTTTGCCAATAGCCATGAAGTACCCATAATTTGACAAATGGTCCTCCAATTGGGATGTGCCTTATATTATATCAAATATCTTATTAGGAAAAACTTATAGGTTAGTAGGGATTGAAGGAGAAGAGCATGCAAGGAGTACTAATGGTAAATATTTAAAACATATCATCCAATTTAGTAAGGATAATTTATTCAACAAATCCAAAAGAATCAAAAAATTACAAAAGAATATGATGATAACCGGTCAATCATTTAGCCATAAGGAAGGCCTTTCTTGAAGTTAAAGAGAGCTCCTAACGAAGCCAGCTCATCATGAATAATAGTCGTTCAACATTCCTTTTCTTCTTTCGTGAAGATCTCGCAGTCCTCAGATATCATCAATGATTCTTAAAATATCAGACAACTTGAGGTGGTTGTCAAATATTCTCTTCAAGGATTCTCAGTCCCCTTAGTTCCTATTTATATGTAGCTTTGGTAGCCACCAACTCTTAGTAGTATGATAACCAACATTCATTGAGGGTCGTAAGTTGATTCATCACCAATACGGTAAGGAATTTGCACCGGAGAGTTTTGAGAAGCTCACAAGCCTTTCGACATTGGTCTATGGTTTTGCATAGACTGGTGGCTTGAAGTTCAAACCTAACAAGGTATGCCTCTACTTTGGCTTTTGTTGCACAACATGATCCCTTCAAGCATTGAGGTTCCTAGAGACTCTTTGAAATTGATGCTTAATAATTTTTTGTAAGTTGAAGCAAACTTGTCGAGGTGAAAGTGAGACATTCAGGTTGATGGCCAACTTGTGAAGAGAAGAGGAAAGGGTCTTTCAAAGATTTATCCCTTCCTTATAACCTTTATTAAGCATGTTCTCAACAAATGTGATGTCTGCAACAATTCCTAGAAGAATAGACTGGGACATGACTTCATCCATGATTACAATGTTGTCATCGGCGGAGTGGCCAACACGGTTGCATCAACTCCTTGTCTGACTTCAAACACACAAGCAATCATTGATTATGGTAGTGCATTATTAAGAGCCCTAATTAGACCTCTGATACAAAGATAGAAATTTGTAGGGGAGGAGATCCATCAAGACTCTCGAAGTGTTGCAAAGGAGATGTTGCAACTTTCATCCTAACGTCATGCCCTAACGGTTGGAAGGGTCGACAAGCCTCACAATGTGATAGGCACTCAACGCTTAGGTTAAATCAGTTTTAGTGAATTTTCAAAGTGATGCACTGGATAAGTAATTCAAACAACCTCTGATAGGAAATGTGAGCTGGACTGTCTCCTGAATTCTAATGTGTACAGTGAGTCTTGGCATCCATTTAACTCACACCACACAATACAACAAATGCTTAAGAGTAAAGGCAACAAATACACAACTAAGACAAAGCCATATGACCAAAGCTTTATCGATAGCACAAAGGAGTGCGCAGCCCCAACGCATTATACTGGTAAGTTAGGAGCACTTCTCTAAAAGAGAATTTTATATAACGGAGTGGTGCTAGGCTATAGTGTTCACAGTTAGAGGATGACATTCTCCTCGATCCAAAACCACTATCATCCTCGACAACATCTTATCTTTGTCCCCGCTTGGGACTAAACCAAATAAGCTCATTCACATTTCCATTGCATCGCAATCCAAAGCCGTTCACTTCAGTATCCTCCTACATGGATGTGGTCCTCTAGAAGATTGAAGGATCTCGTGTACCCTGACCATTGAAAGAGTTGATACTCCTCATAATGTGATCAGGACCTGACCCTCAGATTGGATCAATCTTAGCGTATTTCTAAAGTGACAGTAGATAAGTAATTCAGACAACCTCCAATAGAGAATGTGAGTTGGGCTCCTCCCTAGATGTTAAGGCCTAGAGTGAGTCTTGGCATTCAATTAACTCACACCACAAAACACGATAAATACTTAAGAGTAAAGGTAACAAGGACACAAGTAAGGCAAAGCCATACGACCAAAGCTTTATTGATAGCAAAAAGAAGTGTGTGACCCTAGTGCGCTACATTGGTAGGTTAGGGGCACTTTACTCAAAGAGTGTTTTATAAAAGACATTGACACTAGGCCATAGCGTTCATAGTCAAAGGGACACACTAAGACTATTTCTTCTTGGAGGCTTCCATCCCCACAAGAATTTCCACTGCAAGGATTGAGGGCCCAAAAAGAAGACCTTCGTCCAATCATGTAGTCTTCTGAGAGTCTTGCTTGGATGAAACAATGTGGACAAGATTGGTCTTAAATGGGTTTCGAGTAGAAAGGAGGAATGACAAATGCAAAGAATAAATAAAAAAGGAGAAGAGAGGGTGAACCAACTTAAGGCATCACTAGGACAAAGATACTTGGTCTTCGGCATCTTCATTGTCAGATTTTAGAATATGAACCTACAGAAGAAACAATGGGAGTTGGATATCACTCTACGTATGGAGAATAGTAGCAAGAAGGGTTCTACCTAGAACAAAGATGCGGTAACACTAGAATGCAAATGTGTTTTGGTCATTCGCTCAAGTCAATTGATGGAAGAGACTTTGCACTAGGCTCGATAGATGATGAGTTGGTAAATACCCATATGAACTCCCCTTGCTCTTTATCGAAGATAGTATAAATGGTTGATGACCACTATTCGTCATATTCAATAGTCGCTAGATGAGACAAAGAGCAGATGTTTTCCTAATGGTTGGCTATCAAAGCAAGTTGGGTTGATGGGCATCTTAAAGGAAGAAGGTACCTCGCTAACTGGAAGGCAAGATTCTTAAGGTATGCTCATTGTTTCTTATCTCGTTCTACTCCTAGTAGACCTCATTGAAGTATGCGGTCTCAAAATCCTTTGTCGAGAAGGGGGAGAAACCAAAGATTCAGAATGACTAGGAGGAGGAGACAAAAAATATCAACTAGAGTGCTTGTGAATGGACACCACATGATTTGGGATTGTTATTGGTAGCAACATCCATACCATAGTCAATATACATTGGCTCATATTCATCAAGCTAACCCAAATATTTATGAAGGATTGTCCACAAAGCAACAAAGCTTGGAGTCTCCTCAAAGTAAGGATGTGAATTTAGAAACCAAGAAGGAGACTCTTTTTCATTGGGTCTGTAAATTGAAAAGTCTATGATAGAAGGTAGAATACCACTGAAGAAGAAATCCGCAATGAACTATGTGATGGAAGAAGAAACAAAAGAGCCGAAATACCATGAAAGAAAGGTTACCTCATTGGAATCGAGAAGCCATAACCAAGCAATTATATCTACATGAGATAGAGAAATAGGAGGAATGATGCTTAAAGAATACCGTAGTGAACGAACTGGGTGAATTGAAATTTTGAGAAAGGGAACTGGGTGAATTGGAATTTTGAGAAATATAAATGAATATGGAGTTGAAGGAACTAGAGTGAAACTCCTACTAAATGTGTGGGGCCACCACTCTAGAGAGCCTCAAAAAGAAATTCTCCGAGTGATCTATCATGACCATAAAAAGAGATGAGAGTGATAGTTTCATACCTTACATAAATTAAATTTTAAATGTCTAATTAATTTTTGCACATAAATATAATATAAGTTTTCATAGATAAATATATTAGAGTACTTTTGAGCTTTTTCCAAATAAATAGGGATATAATAGTCTTCTTAACATAAAGATAGGGATAAAAGTCAAAGGAAGATGTCTCCGGAATCTTTTCATGAATTTTAACTTTCCATGTATATTTACCCTCAATAAGGCCCTATATAATATATGTATAAAACCAACACCTTTATAATACATACATATATATATTGAAACCTTGTTTTTGTAAATAAAAACCCATATTTTGTGTCCTGCATGTGCATAAATATATACACATATACGTTTCAAAATTTTTATGCATAATAGGTATGGCAGATGGCCCATAATGTATCTAATATACATAAATTTTTTTAATAAAATCCCATGGACATATATAAAATTAAGTTAGCCTCAATTTGACTCAATAAGGTTTTTAGGAGAAAATGGGTTGTAACTAGACTAAGATTTTTAAATGGAGCTTGTATGGATTTCCATCCACTTAGAAAAGGGTTGGGCCTAAGGTTTGACCACAATTTTTTGGTGGGGCCCACTTCTCCAGACCTTCAAAACCAACCTTTGTTTTACTTCCTCGAGATATGTGTATCCATGTAGGACTAGAATGGATCTAGATATTCTTTGTGAGTTCTTAGTTTCACTTTCCTTTTCTTTAACTGGATTTGGATCTAGATTTGGATTCGAGGGTTGAATCAACTTTTAGAACATGACTCTGAATTACAAGCTTGTTCCTCCCCTTTGAAACCATCTCACTTTTATTCTTTTGTAAGCTAATTTTATAAAAATTAAGACTCAAGGTCTCGATCCATATGCCTTGAAATTGGCTTTCAAAAACATATTAACATGGATTTATTATTGGGCTTTCCCTTCACTTGTAGAAAATGACAACATGCCAAATGACATCATTCTTCTACAAGTGAAGGAAAAGTCAAATAATAAATCCATGTTAATATGTTGTCAATTTTTCTTTGAAATAGGCAATGACTTCAAGGTACCTGATGGTCATTAGTGATCTCCTTATGCCTTTTGGCAAGTCAAATATCTCACAATGAACTCATCAACTACCTTCTTCATTTTGGACCAATGATATTATCAACTCAAGTATTCATACATCTTTGTGCTACCATAGTGAATGCTAAATCAACTTTGGTGTATGCCGCGAAGATCTCTTGTCAAGTGACTCATCATTACACACACGTATCTCTCAATCCATAGACAACCATCATCATGTATCTCATACCTAAGTTTGCCTCCATAGGAACTTCATCCATAATTATCCTAAACTCAAGATCCTTCTTATAGGCTATGACTACTCAACTTCACCCATAATTACCCTGAACTCAAGATCCTTCTTCTAGGCTACGAGTACTCTCAATCAAAGCTCTAGGGTAGTATTGACTAACATGAAAAATAAATTATTTTCTTTTTCCCTTTTCTTCGAAGGGGCATCAATAACTACATTAGCCTTTCTTGATAGATAATCTTACAATCATAATCCTCTTAAAACACAAATCCTCGCAACTATCGTATATTTAGGCTCTCACGATCGGTAAATATCTAAAACTTTATATCATACAAATAATGCCTGCATACCTTAAGTACAAATACAATTGTTGCAAGCTCCAAGTTGTGTACTAGGTAGTCCACTTGATGTTTTTCCAGTTACCTCAATACATAAGCTATCTCTTTATCATGTTGTATCAAAATGCAACTAAGACCCTTATGAGAGGTATCTAATAGACTCTAAAGTCTTCATTACTTGTTGGGACTACCAACACTAGCTCGATAGTCAATCTTGCGTTTTTTTTTTTGCCATGCCGCACAAACACGGTGTCGGTGTCGCACCCATGTCGAGGTCGACACTCCACCCCTTAGAAGTGTCTATGTGACTTAGCTTATTTTGTAATTAGAAGCCAACTTCTTCTTAAGCAAAGTTTATGATATAGTATATACTTACAATTGTCTCTACTCTCTTAAGTGAGTAGTATAATATACTACCCTACTTCTAATTATTCCAATTGCATGCTTCATGGAGTGTAACTCATCTTGCATGATTAAATTTAAATTATACATACAATACCTCATATGAAGGTATACTTTTTATATAATATCAAATAATTAACATCTAGATGCCCCAAAAGATCATGTATCATTCGTAGGGGAATTATCAATGTGCAATGGCCAATAACTTCTTGTCTATGTTCCATTTCAGCAATGACTTCATGATTATATAGAAAGTTCTTCACTTCTATGAGGTGTATGAACATATATGAAACTACAAAGTAAATGCATAAATTAAGAAGTTATATAATACTAAACTAAATATAATAATATAAAAAGTTACCTCAAAATTTGGTTTTCTAGTTTTCAAGAAGTATATATAAAATGTGTTGTTAGCACCATAAAATCCTTCATTTGATTAGAAGTTTACATACCACATGTTATTGCTACTCTCTCATCAATATTGTTTTGAACTATAGATTATCATAATTTTTCACAATATCTTTCTTAATGGTGTTGCCTATCAGACATTTAGAAGCATACTGTAATCTAGATATAAACATTCTCGTACCAACATAATCTACTATACTTAATGGATATTCATGCATCACAATCATCTTAGCAAGTTAAATACTCTTGATCAAAGAAATTGGACCTATTTTGCTCATATGCTTCAAAAAACTAGCAATAATAGTTGATTTCTTTGTAGAACTACTTTTAATTCTTCTGCAGTATAGTTTCATATAGTTCTTCAATGCCTTGATATTGTGCCTTGGTTTTGCAGCAAGCAATTTCAGCAATGATGATATTTTATCTTCCACTCACCATCTACCATATATCCATCAAATTTGCTCCAATATATATTTTTTATCAAAACCTTGTTGTCATCTTTTCACTTATATTTTTACCTAGAAGTTGCTTAGTGAATGATACATATTGATCAGTTCTAATCAAACAAACTTTCTACTCCTTGGTTTAAAATTCTCGATTTGCCTAGTAGGAGTTGGATTGAAACTAACTTATTGACTTAAGATACTCTCAACCAGTGTTGTCTGACGTGTATTGTATCGCATAGCATTGGGTTTCACGATATGGGCATATCGTATCGTATTGTATCATATCGCCCATATCATACTTTAATATTTAAAAAATACATAAATTATTTAAAAAATCAAGAAAAATAGTAAAAATCTAAAAAAAATCAGAAAAAATCAGGTAAATGCTTTAAATTCATATAGTGTAAAGTTTAGTACAAATTGAGCATTTAATATTGAACAATTATATCCAAATTTATATATTTTGAATCAAAAAAATGAAATACATTTACATTTTACAAATTGTAATCAAGATCATCAACTAAATAATCTTCATATTCTCCTTGATGAAGATCCTCATTATCATCAGCAGCAGCACCTTCTACTTGGAAATCAAATTCTTCATCTCCTTGATACTATTGTTGTGCTCCTTCCAAATTAATCCATGCAACGTCTTCTTCAGTTAGGAGGACATTTTTTTTCACTGTCTTCTATAATCCAATCTTCTAATATATCAAAATTATCCAAACTTATTTGGATCAAATTGGGTTTCTTGTCTATTTACTTTTTTTAATTACCTACAACAAAGAAAGATAAGCAATTAGTAAATAATATTAACAATTGAAGTCAAACAATTTATTGAATTGAACATTTAAGTACTAAGTAATACAACATTACCTTTCATAAAGGTGCATGTTACAACGAATAAAAGCTAAATCATTCAGTCGGTTATGTTCCAACCTGTTGCACTTTTTTGTATGGATGTGTTTAAAGATACTCTAATTCTTTTCACAACCAGTTGCACTACAAATTTGACTCAAAACTTTGACTGCAAAATCCTTAAGGTTCGGGCAATCAATTTCAAACTTATTCCACTAAATATCTGTAGAAAATAACAAATATTAGAGACATAATCCACAATAATATAGGACAAGTTGATTTAAGAAACTTAAATACGAAGATAAACAATTTACTTGAGCGCATAGTAGTGCGGTTGTGAATTGGTGCAGGCAAATCCATCAAGTGAAGAGCATTATCATAGATCTTCATCTCTCGATGTATAACATCTGCTATACTCTCATGAGGGACTAATCTATCTATACAATCAATGATTCCTCGATTAACCTCACCTTACCTTTTGACGCTGAGTACCTAAATGATGGGTTCAGATAATATGCTACTACATGAATAGACTGATGCAATTATTTATTCCATCTATTATCAATAATTTTCTATACGAGCACATAATCTATCTTTTTTTCATTAAAATTATTTCTGATGGCTTCTTTTTCTCAATCCATAGCTTAATAAAAGTAACCCATAGATGGTTTTTCCTCGCTACCAATCAATCTCAAAACCTTTACTAATGGACATGTAATCCTCAACAGTCTAACACATGCATTCCAAAATGTACTCATAAATACTGTCTCAAAAATCTCATTTAACTTTCTGTTTCTTTTGTTCTGAGACAACTCGATAAATTATTGTCACTCGTTTGAGAACATTCTCTTCAATGCTTGCTTTTGTCTCACAATAGTCTGTACAGATAAGAAGTTTATTGCAAACCGAGTTGCAGCTGTTCGAAGAAGCTCTGCACCTTCTGTATATTTCCTCATCATACACAAAACAATTGCATGGTTATAAATGCATTTTGTGATATCTTGGCAACACTCAGTTGTTATCTTTATTTCAGGTATCTCACCAATTTCCTCAAGGATGAAATCTAAACAATGGGTTGCACATGGTGTCAAATAGAAAGTCTCACAAGTATCAGCAAACTCCTTCCCAGCTGCTTTGTAGTTAGCTGCATTATTTGTAATCAATTGGACTACATTCTCTAGCCCAACCTCGCATATAACCTTATCAAATTCTTGTCGTAGGATCTCCGTAGTGTGACTCTCTTCTAATATGTCTAGAGATCTCAAAAACATAAGTCCTTTAGGACAGTAGAAAAGAAAGTTTAGCAAGGTCCTTCCTCGCCTATCTATCCATCCATCTGCCATGATAGTGTAACCTATCTCCTTTCATGACTCTCTCAAAGTCGAACAATATTCTTGCACTTCAATGACAGTTTTATCTAAGATCTTTCCTATAAACTTATGATAGGAGGGCATATTGTATCTTGGACCAATGTTAGCAATTGAATCTGTCATTGCTTGAAAATAAAAATTATTTTCTACATTGAATAAAATGCATGCATCATAAAATCATCTGCCCACTGTAAGGTCTGCCTAATCATGCAATTGTTCTGAAGCCATAACAGCACGAATTCTAGGTTGAGCATCAGGTATAGTGGTAGGAGGAAAAAAAAATGTATGCTAGAAGCAGTTGTTCCTCTATTCTTTCATGAACTTCCTCTTCTACCACCTCTAAAGTCTTCAACGACCCTCTTTCTCTTGTTAGGTGCTCATAAACTGCTATTACCCATCTCTATTCTAGCATCTGAAGGCAAACTATCAGTGAATCTAAATCCCATATCATCATCATCTTCTTCAAACATTTCTAAATCATCATTTTGTTGTCTCCTCTCTTTTATATTCTCAATAATCTAAAGATATTGTCATTTAATACCTTCTGGCAAACTTCTGACTTTACTTGTGCAAGGAGCAACTTCTTTCCTACTCTCTACTAGGTGGTGTTTCAACTGTGAAATTCCATCACTAACCACCCTCTAACAAAATAAACATATGATCTTTAATCTGGAACCATACCAGAACATCAGACTTGTGCAAATAACACTCAAATAGAATACTTTAATATATTTTAGTAACTTCTAACCTTACTTGTATAAGGAACAACTTCTTTCCTACCCCACTGTCATACCAGATCATCAGACTTAGAATGGGAGTCTCTACCACCCCTTCATGTCATCTCAATTGAGTATTTTAATTCAAACAAAAACCTAAAAATAAAAGCACTTCGTAAATCCCCAATTGTCAAATAACACTCAAATAAAATATCTCCCACTTCATGAATGCAATAAAAATCATATCCACGAACTTAATAACTTCATATTTTGACATTCAGAAAAAGAAAATACAAATAACACAAAAACAAAAAATATAAAAGAAAAAATGAAAAAAAACACTAAAATTATATCAAAATCCAAGTTAAAAGGCTTGCACGATCACCGTAGAATACATTTTTGGAGCCCTGAACACCAAGGATACCAAGAACCACGCTAGGGGAGCTTGGGGAGCTCTGAACAAGCCAAGGAGCTCTGAATTGCATGTTATACTACCCTAAATACTAGAAACCCGCAAAACCATAAATTCTTAGCCCATGATACAGAGTGATAATCTATGTTTTATGATACACTATAGTGTATTATATCGTGGCGTATCACACAGTATCGTATGATACGGTGCAATACGGATAACACTGCTCTCAACCATAAAAGGTGTAAGCATTATGTTATCTCCAATCATTATACAAACCTTTAAGCACTTATAAATACAAGTTAGGTAACATGCTCAGAATTGAGATAAAGTATTGGATATCATTAGCTATTTGCTTAGAAAAGGTTACATCAAATGATAAGGTATTGACCCTTTTATAAAGGATGCTTACAAAACTAATGACACAAGTCATTGAAACATAGTCAAGTTTTGATAAAAAAGCGTAATTTGTAATTGACCAATTATAGATGACTCACAAACTAATATTGAACTTCCATTTACATCTCAATAAGCAATACTAAGTTTCTAGTATTTAGGGTAGTATAACATGCAATTCAACATATCAACAAATGTTGGTATATTAAAAAAGTTTATGAAGACATGCAACAAAAACAAAATTGAAACTGTACCCCAAAAATGCAACAAAAAGAAATGACTTGAAATTCAAGAATAGAACTCAATTCTAGTACCCAATACCCAACACCAATTATCTTCTATTTAGAGTAGTATGATGCAATTTAATGGCTCCACCAATGTTGGTATATTGGAGTATTTGACAAGAATATATAGAAAGCTAAGAAAAAATATGATCAATGATACAAAATCAGTCAAAAGATTAATTTGAAACGAGACCACCAAATCCATACATAACTAATAGAAAATAAATGAGCATTGTACCTCAAATAAGTAATAAAAATACGACAACAAGTCAAGCCTAAACTTTTAAAATAGGTTTCTCATAATGTAATAGTAGTGGACTGCTCTAAACACCAAATTTCTTTTAAAATATTCAAATTTCCACAAAAATGATATTTACATATTTAATTTAAAAATATTGAGAATGATGCCTTATCCTTTATATAAAAGGGCTACACACGACTGATCATATATCAAACTGATATACAGTTTTATTATGGAATGCTATGGTTGAATTTACTTTTCATGTTTCATTGTGAAACAAATTCATGAGAAGCTATATAGCATTAAAATTTGGATGATTTCCTATGGTGGGCTTACTAGAATACCAAGTACAGCAAGATAACTAAGGGAGACATAGATTTCAAGAACTTTAAGACAAAACTTTCTAATGTGAAATCTTTCTTATCATTTGTAGTAGAATCAAGAGAGAAATGATAAAATGGTGGGCAAGAGGTTGTCACTATAAGACAAAACTTTCTCTATTATTTCTTTGTTGTAAATGGCAATCCTTATTATTGTAGAGGCTCACGTAGCCAAGAAGGACAAGTTTTGCTCTCATTCCAAATGTGAAATCTTTCTTATCATTTGTAGTAGAATCAAGAGAGAAACACAACCAAATAAGTACAAGGAAATCTCAATTTCATTCATCTTTAGCTTTGCTTTTTAATCATAAAAATCCTCTAACAAGTTTTCATTTTAAAGGCATTCTAAAAAATCTTTAAATTAAGATATCCATCACCATTGTAAGGCATTGAGAATGAAAATAATCAAAAAGTTGTCTAGCAATATTCAAGTGCAATAAAGTTTTTTTCTTCTTCCACTCTCTTTCTCTTCTCTTTTGTGGTGTGCTGTAAGAGCGCTCAATTATGAGGAGGGATCGATCAACTGCAATTCTCTAAGTGGTTGCGTAAAAGTTTTAAGTTTTGATCTTTTTCTTTTGTATGCATCTCTTATTGAAATCATACTGGTTATATTATGTCTTACTTTCCTGCTTGCTGATAACATTAGATGGTCTTCATATATATTATTCATGCATTCTAATTATTCAGAATATTAAGCATACTATTCATTCCATACAAACACATGCACACACACCTTTGCATATTTCTCTCAGAATGATACATTGATAACTACTAGTACACTGAGGTTGTCCCCACCTTATCGGAGGTAGAAGACCATCAATGAAGCTTAAACCAAGTCGCATATTTTGTATTTAGAGTTTAAATATTGAATAATAGTATCATAATCTTAGTTCTTCATTGGAACCAAAATTTGCATCATGTTCATTGTTTTCTATGGTAAGGAAACAACACAAACAACTTGAATTGAAATCCATTTCATACCAATCTAAAAGCATAAAAGAGTACCAAATCTAAACTTAGGAAACCGATTAACAAGAATTCAAACTCATAATTACTGCAACACAATTTAAAACTGTAGTAACGAATACCTAGTAATGAAAAAAAGTAATATCATCAGAAAGATATACTTATTATGTGGGCATGCAAGAAAGAAGGACAAAATTGAAATACAAATTTCTGAAAATGAAAAGATCCAGTTCAAAATAGAAAATAGTTAGGACCATTTTAAGCAAAATTGTTGCAATTTTCAGTAAACAAGAATTTAAACTCAAAATTGTTGCAATCAAAATTCGAGAAAACATATTAAGCAAAATGAGAACCTTGAATTCCTATAGGAGATAATATAAACAAGATTCTAATACAAAATTGCAACAATTAGAACCCTAGCCACAATAAGAAGAGCGTCGTGAAAAAAAGAGGAAGAGCCAAATAATTAGAGCTTGCAAACACAATCAAATCATCAAAGCTTAAAAAAAAGTTGATGCTCACCAACTATTCGTGGCATTTAACAACACTTCAACAATGAAACCCCAATAGGAGACTATAATGACCGTTTGGCTGTGATATCGGACAACGTCATACACTATAAATCTAAACAAAATATTATAAGAAACTGAGTATAATCAATGTTCAAGAATGATAAATACCAATACCAAAACACCCTCCCCAACTCTAATCACCATTCGACGATGTCATTGGAAATCACTTACCTGGTAGCTGAAAGGAAGATGAAGAAGGAGGGGGTTGACGGTGCAACACTGCAACTGAAAGAAAGGATCGATGGTGCAACACCGCAGTGGGCAGAAGTTCCCTAATGTTCCAGTTCGCCTTTTTTGAATAAGATTCCAGAAGGGAAGAGAAACCTCAACTCTTATACATTTATAATCCGGGGCGAGTCTACCCCAAAGCCGACCCTGCTACCCGGCATCTATTTCATCGCTGTGCCCTGTCCGCCCTGCTGCAGGGTGAAAACCCGCCCCATCAGGGATGGGTACCCACGGGTTTGGTCAAAATTGGCATCCATAGTTGCGCAGTTCCTTTTAATCTGCAAGTGATGTCACCAACCCAGGGTACATGATAGTGCTCAATTTTAGGTTGTGATAGTTAAGGATCAGCCAAGCAGAAGTGGAAGGAAACATCCAGAAATTGAGTGAAAAATGGAAATTATATGAAAAGATTTATTTCTTTTTATAGATAGGCATGCTCTAAGATTCTCCGTATAAATGCACGAGTAGCTGGGTCCCTACGCGTCTCCAAGAAGAAGACAAGGTTTAGCGGAGATCTACTCCGAATACAAAATGTTGACCAGGAGAGCCATTTTCTATTCCTACTTGTTGGTGACGCTTTTTATGGTTGTTCAGCTCTCTTCATCTGCACGTGATGCCACCAACAGCGCCCTCACTTCACTCGTCGCACCGGAGCGCGAAGTGACCCTTCAGCAAGGTAACCATACTCTTGGTTTTGATGCCACCAACATTCCCCCCCGCGCCTCTCTCTCTCTCTCACGAGACACACACAAAGGGACCCAGAGTCTCTCTTTTTCTTTTTCTTCTTTTTTTCTTTTAAAAGTTAAGCTGGGGTTAGCGGATGCACATTCATATTCAACTACTGATCTCTTGTCACAAAGCCAGAACTTCAGTGGGGCAAAGGAGCGAGTCCCTCTAACAAGCCGTTGAGCAGCCAAACTTGTAAAATAGAATGCTAATTTGATCCGGACCTTGTTCTCAGACGCTTGTAAACCAGTCCGTCCACTGAAATGCTTTTCATAGCCACATGCTCGACAACGTAAAAACAAGTACCGTCAACGTGCTAACTGCACTATGGCATCATATGAAATCGCTCTTGTTGATACTCTTAAAACTAAAATATAATGTGGTTTAGGATGGCAAGGTGATAATATGGCGTGCAAGCTTTTGCATGAATCTGACGATCAAAATTAACAAATGCATATGGGAAATAAACCATGATAAACATTGTACCATAAACATGCTGGCACACTGCTACCTAGCTCCTTCTCTTTAGATTATGTATATAGATATATACACACACAAATATATGTATTTATATATATAGAGAGAGAGAAAGCGACCAAATGCTCCATAAACACTACTTTCATTGAAATTGAAAACAGATGGTCGAGTTTTTCGGTATGACTTTTTAGTTTTCCTCTGACCATCTTACAGAAGATGTTGTGAGATGAATATGTATGTCAAGGCATTGTCGGCGAAAGAGGACCCGTTTTGGCTATTATCTGAAATACAACTACTATTGGCTCAAATCCAAGCATAGATAAATGCGAATACGAGATCCAACCCCAAACAAATGTAAGCTAGCTGGATGAATATGCGTGTCAAGACATTGTCCACGAAAGGGGACCCGTTTTGGCTTTTGATGTGATGGGGCAATACCGCAACCTAACAACTTTTAAAACGCTTCCCTTTTAAACTGTGACTCCTGAGGTTCCTATGCCCTATACATATATATACTTACATGTATGCATATATATATATATATATATATATATATATATATATATATATATATATATATATATATATATATATAGTTTCTTAGGTGAAAACTGGGAAAAGTGACAACATTATGTTTCAGAGTTCTAGAGTCCTATTACTTGCATGCGTGTTCAAATTAGACTAAACAATAGTATATGGTTTGGGTTCTTTTTGCAGCTTGTGGTGCTGGCTGCCATGATTACCGTTGTTGCGACTGCATAGTAAAAGGAGACCAGCAGATCTGTAGGCAATGCTGCAGCAACTAGCACCATCTCCTGGCTGAGAAGGCTTCATAATACTTTTGATGTATCTGTTACTTCGTTTTGCTTTTTCTAAACTTAATGTTGGTCCCTTCACAAGGACTACTAGAAGCTTCTCTTTCCATTTATTCAAGATGAATCTAATAAAGATCCCCTCTATGATGAGCAGCATATCTTTTCTTAGCCAAATGGCACACGCACACACGGGATTGTACATAAATTTATTAGCTATCCAATTCTTCCTCTTAACAATGTCTAACAGATCCATTTGCTTTTGCAAATGACCCATCTGGAGTAGCATCAAATGATCCATTTATGTACTCTATCTTTACAAGTTTGGGTATTCGCTAACGACACATCGTTAGCATTTGATGTGGACAATGGTCGCCAATCAATTGACCACTATATCAGAACAGACAGGAGCAGTTGACAGAATAATCGAGGCAAGCAACTGAAGCGGCAGCTTGAGCAGCAACCGCTCATGCTCGACAAACTGTTTCTGACATAGTATGAAAGCAAAGTTTATCAAGCCAAGTTTGATATATCAAGCTATTCCTGTAGTTGTGCCAGCTAGGGTACCATGATTTTTGGCAGTCTCAATAGATTCAGTGTGGGCGTGCTAGACTCTAAACATCACCCTCCTTTTAGAGAGTTGAACGTTATTATGGCAAAGCTCGAGCTTAATGACAACTAAGATTCATGTACCTGGACTTGTGGGGAAAGAAATGATTTTGATTTATATTCTTCATGAAAATGGAGATGAAGACCACCAATTTTAACAACATTTGGGTGTGGTACGGCTTCATAAAATAACTGTCTTAATGGTTAATTAATGATGGTTGGACCTAATTAAGCCCATGTAGTATTAATTATATTTATTTCATGATAAGTAACCCTAAATGCTTAATATGATATATCTTTGACAAAGGTGAAAGTCCAAAAGGGGTAAAGTTGTGAGTGTGAGGGGCTTATGAGTGTGAACATCATTGAGTATTCTGTAGTACCTACCATATTAATAATTGGAAGAATCCTAAATGTTCCTTTATATATTTGGTAGCTCTTAAACATAATTTCAAAGAGCTTGGGTAGGGTATCAATAACCCCACACGTACGTGCATGCACGTCGAGTTTAGACTCGGGTTCAAGAATTGGAAACGAACCGGACTCAGAACTATTGGTAACCGAAACCGACCAAATCGGTCCTGAAATTGTAACTGGACCTGGGTATCCCGATTCGGTTATTGTTCATAGTTTTCAGGAACCCATTCAGTTATATATATATATTATTCATAAATTTGTAAATGTTGAGGTGTAGCTTAACCGTAGACAATGGTCAACCGTTGAGTTTAAGGTGAGAATTCGAATCCTGCACGGTGTCAGGTGCCCTTTTAAAAAAAACAATTAATGGTTTTAAAGGGATTCAGTTTCAATTTCGATAACCGAACATGTCAAGCCATGTCTATCCCTACATTGTGCTTTGGAGCTATGGACTCCAAAAGTATTAAGTATGCCTCAATTGTGATAAGCATTCAATTGGTTTCTGAAAAGGTTTGTGCATACTTGGCTCTATGCATCTAGTCAAGAAAAATGAGCGGCCCTACGATGTAGAGCTTTTTTTATCTACATCATTATTTAGAAAAGTTATTTTTACATCCAACTTATGTAAATCCAAATCATAATATGCTAAAATTATGAGAATTATCCTTATAGTACAAATTTTGCAAAAGGGGAATGTCTCGACATAATCTACACCCTCTTTTGTGAAAATCCTTTTGCAACCAACCTCAGCTTAAACTTATCGATAGACCCATCGACTTTATACTTCTTTTTCAAAACTCATTTAAATCCTATGGCTTTCATTTCTTTAGGCAAATCAACCAATTTCCAAACTTGCTTTTTCTCAATAGATTCAATTTTCTCATTGATGTCTTTTTCCCAATTTGTTGATTCAGATCAGTCAATAGCTTGTTATGCTAAGTTATGCGTCAACTCATCTAAATCCATCGAATTGCACACTTTCTCTGAAAGGTAAGTGTGATAATCCTTTAAGTAGGATGGTGTGACCCTATGTCTTTTATGTTCACTTAAAGTTTATGTTTGTGAATGAAGATCATATATGGGTTCAAATGATGATTGATCTAGATCTACTAGATCATCGACATACTAATCTTCATTTTTAAGAATGTCATTTTTAATATCCTATAGGAATTCATCATCTATGCTCTCTCTAAGTTCTTGGTCCTTGTGATAAAATTGATATCCTTTAGAGCCTTTAGGATATCGAATAAATATACATCTCAACGACCTATTGTCTACCTTATATCTAAACTGTTCTAGGATCTTTACATAAGCGATAGATCCCTAATTTCTTAGATGATGTAGGTTTTATTTTTTCCTAAACCATATTTCATATGGTGTAGAGAAGATAACTTTATACGGTACTCTATTGAGTATATATATAGTTGTACTTACCGCTTCTCCTCAAAATACCCTTAATAGAAAAACATCTATTAATATATACCTTGTCATATTCAATAAGGTTCAGTTATATCTTTTTGCTCCACCATTTTATTGAGCGGTATTGGGCATTATATTTTACTTTGCAACACCAAAATTTTGCATAATTTTAAAAATTATGTAGAGGTGTACTTCCCACCTTTGTCTAATCTCAAGACTTTGATTGCATATCGTAGTTGTCTCTCAACTTCCTACTATATTCTTTAAATGCTTTAAGTGCCTCAGATTTATGTGATAAGATATATATGTATGTATATCTTGAGTAATTATCAATAAAGATTATAAATAAACCTTTTCTTGATATGATGTTACTCTAAAAGGTAACATAAATAAGTATAAATGATTTGTAACAGGGTTGTTTCCCTTGTTATTTCCTTGAAAAATATTTTTCTTGTTATTTTTTCTTGTATACAATATTCACATTTACCAAAGGTGTTTTCTTAAAATACTCACAATAAGTAAAAGTTAGATAAATTCCTCAACCTTTTGAGACTTATATGTTCTTGGCATTTATGCCATACATTCACATCTATATTTAATGCACTATTAATGTAAGTAAAAGAATCATCATTTATATTCAACTTAAATAATCCTTGTTTAACATTAAACAATCCTTAAAAGATTACCCATTAATGTTTTACCACAATTACTTTATGAGTAACAAACCTGACTTCAAAACCCTTATTATGATAGAAATGAAAACCAAATTACGCCTTATAATTCACTTAAAGTTTTTGTTTGTGAATGAAGATTATATATGGGTTCAAATGATGATTTATCTAGATCTACTAGATCATCGACATACTAATCTTCATTTTTAAGAATGTCATTCTTAATATCCTATAGGAATTCATCATTTATGAAGCAACTTACCCAAACGGTACTTGTTGCAGCTATAAAGCATGCCACATACTCAACCTCCTGTATTACACAACCTTATTTCTTGAAAGCCCAAGAAACAACTCCACTTTCAAATAAGAATATATTTGTCCAAAGGTTGATTTATTGTCATCTTTACTCTTAGTAAAGTGAGTACTTTTAGTTCATCTGTTTGAAGTCTTTTGTTCCTTTAAAATATCTTAGAATCCTTTTCACAACTATCAAATGTGCCAACTAGGATTACTTTGGTATCTACTCACAAGACCAACAACAAAGCTGATATGAGTCTTCTATACAATATAATATATATCAAGCTACAAACAACTTATACATAAGGAACATTAGGCTTATTATGTCCCTTAACAGAACAATTAACCTTACTCAATTTGACCTCTTTTGCAACATGTGTAGATGCCTACTCACATTCACCTATTTTAAATTTTTGTAGGATATAATCAATATGTTTCTCCTAACTTAGGCATAGAAGTGTAGACTTTATGTCTCAAGAAATCTTTATACCCACAATATAGGATGCTTCTCCATATGCTTCATTTCAAATCTTGAGTTTAACTATGACTTGGTTTTGACAATCATCACATTATCATTCCTGAAGTACTGACTTTAAGATATATGCCATCTATGTATAACGATAACATGACAAAGTGACTCCCATTGTTTCAAATATAAACGCAGTGGTCAAGTTCATTAGCCAAACTCAAGTCCCATAATGACATTTTGAAAAGTCAAATATCATTGATGAGGTGATTGTTTAAGGCCATATAAGGATATTCTCAACCTACATATTTTATCTTCTTGGTCTTTAATAATATATTCATATGGTTGTTGCATATATATGATTTTATCTAAATCATTATTTAGAAAAGTTGTTTTTACATCTAACTGATGTAAATCCAAATCATAATATGCTAAAATTACCAAAATTATCCTTATATATACAAATTTTGCAACAGGAGAATATGCTCAACATAATTTGTGTAATCTTTATAAGAGAAATGTACGATGGTGCAAAAACATGTGTGAGGACTAATGAAGGAATGACATACTTCTTTGAAGTTAATATTGGGTTACACAAGGATCAACTTTAAGTTCATACTTATTTATAATGATGATTGATGAGTTAACAAAATATATTCAAGATAAAGTACCTTGGTATATGTTATTTGCAGATGACATTGTGTTAGTGGAGGAGTCTAAAGAAAAAGTTAATAGAAAATTGGAACTATGCAGAGAAACATTAGAAAGTAAAGACTTCTGACTTAGTAGAACAAAGACATAATTTATAGAATGTAAGTTTGATCATTTGGTTACTTCATAGGACATAGAAATTAAAATTGGTATACATTGCATCCCGCAAAAGGAAAGTTTTAAATACCTAGGATCAATTTTTTAGAGTGATAGAAGAATTCTTGGAGATATTACACATAGAATTAATGCTGGTTGGTTACAATGGAGAGGAGCATCAAGTATTTTTTGTGATTAGAAGATACCACTAAAGTTAAAAGGTAAATATTATAGAGCAACAATTAGACCTATCATATTTTATGGTTTTGAGTGTTGGGTAGTTAATCATCAACATGTACAAAAGATGTTTGTGACAGAAATGAAGTTGTTCAGATGGATGAATGGTCATACAGGAAAAGACTGTATACATAATGAGGTTATTAGAAATAAATTATGTGTGGCACCAATAGAGGATAAAATGAGAGAATATCATTTAAGGTGGTTTGGATATGTAGAAAAAAGATAAAAAGAATGTGTAAGAAGGTATGAAAAACTAGATTTTGAAAGTATTAAAAGAGGTAGAGGACAACCACAAAAGTGTTGGAAAGAAACAATAAAGAATGATCTATCTTATTGTGAGTTAACTGCTAACATGGCACATGATAGGACTCTGTGGAAACAAGAAATCCATGTAGCCAACCGTTTAGTATGGTAAAAGTGTTGGAAAGAAACAATAAAGAATGATCTATCTTATTGTGAGTTAACTGTTAACAATCGCTACAAATTATTTAACTGATAAGCTTCACATCTTGCATTTATGTCACGTCTAATACTATTTCAAAAAGCTAAACGACTAGCTTAATGATTCTAGCAAAGGAATCCGCCCTTTGTCATTCAACCGATGTAATTTTAGAGAGAAAAGAGAAAAGAAATTTTCAAGAGCAAGCTAGATCGGTCACCAGAGTTCTAGCAGGACAAGATAAGCAGTGGCAGATGTATTGATGCACCTGAAAACGAAAGCATAACAACAACGTAGCCTTCTCCCACAATTATGACTTATTATTATTTTTAACACTTTTTTTCTACCTCGTTTAAAATGTAATCATTCTTACTACTAATTTTATTTTTCTTTGTCGCGAACAATACATCTATCTCAACATCTTTATTTTTACACAATCATCTTTTACATAGTTGACCATCCAACACTCAACTGGCAAACCAAAGATTCTATATAGAAAATCATAATTTTCTAAAAAGCTATATAGATCGTGTGCCTCACCTGAAAACCCATAAGAAGCACCTTGCACCCGAAATTTTTTTAAGTACATCGCTGAAATAAGTATTTCAGTGTAAGAAAATGAAGATGGTGATGCTTCATGCTCTTTTCTCTATATTTGATTAACACTAATTATTTTTCTTTACACGTCTTATGATGACATAATCGATGAAAGTATTGGTAGGTAATGTAGAAGGAGTGAAAAATCGACGAATAATCAGATTGTGCAGAATGATCAAACTAAGCGGTGGTTTGGATTTTCTTTGAACCAGGGCCACTGAGATCACATCCCTGCGGAGAAACCATGAACCCATTGCGTTGGTTCTAAAACAGTTAACGTGTCTGAGCTGAACAACTTTAGTAGTCTTCCTATTATTAGTTACAACACCAATAATTAACCATAAAAGAATGATGGAGTGTAGGTGTCTCTTGTCTCCGCTCATTATAATTTGGATAAAAGTATTGACCAGTTGAGCTTCAGTGCAATATTAAACTTCCCATCAATTCTTTCCAAGTATACGTCGTCGTATTTAGCAAATATTTGATCCTATCCTTTCGTAATTTGTGTTGATTTTCCCATCAACCCACAAGACGATGGATGTGAGTACGATACCCTGGGAGTGCATACCTGGCTTTTCTGACCTCCCAATTTTAACCAAAAAAGACGATTCTCTGTATGATTTGTTGTGGGCAGTAAACTAAGGCTAATTCCAATGCTTGGGTGGTTCAAGTGGTTTGGCACTTGTTTCGCTTCAGCAAGGTCATGTAAACACAGAAAATCAGGAGTCCGTGGAGAGCTTTACCCTCATAATGGGCTGACCCAACTCAAACTTGATTTAGTTGGGGTTCTTGTGGGCTTCCAGGTACCCGTGGTATTTTACAGGAAAAAAAGACGAATGATAACTTGTAGAAGCTTGAAAGATCCTTTTTCTTATCCAAATTTGATAAATGATCCCAAATGAAAGATATAAACTATCCCCAAAAAATTAAATAAACAAGGAACATACAATTTTATGTGAAACCCCCTCAATGCGATAAGTAAAAACTATAGGGCCTAGCATATAAAAGTTTTTGCTATATAAAATAAATGAGTATATCTAGATATCTCTACAATAATATTAATGCCCTTATTCACCACAAAAAAAATAAAAATGTGTTATGAAACAACCAACCCATAGTCAAGCAACAAAACAAATTGGAGAAAGAAAGAATGAACAACTCAAAAGAGCATAAAACAAATACTAAACCTCCGTTAAAGATATTATGCTTGTCTCTTGCTGAAAAATATCAAATGGCCAAAAGAACATAAGAAACTTCTTGAGTTCGGTTTCCGCAAGAAGAGGAAAGAAAAACTAGAATTTTTGTGTACTATAAGGCCTCCCCAAAGCAAAAATCATCAATAAAATAAACCCTATTCTCTACAAGAGAAAAAAGCACTCACATTAAAGAAATTACACGCTACTATCACTTAAAATGAATACCAATAACTATAAAACATGATAAAATTACAAGACATGCCACCCCAACTCTCTCTTCAACATTTTTTCTTTCTCTCTACCACCTCAGAAATGAGGTGGGTCCACCTCCTCCATGAGGAGGAACCCAACATTTTCGAGCCAAAGGAAAAGGACACAAGGTGGAGTGGCTAGAATAATATATTGCTTCTTTGGCACGAGTTCGAGTCTGAAAATGTTTCTTTAGAGCTCAGACCAAACTAATCTTCAAAACCAGTTGGTTATCTAATATGAATCAGATTGCATCAATAGTTACTTATTAAACAAAATTAGTTGGTTAATTATTTGTATTGGATCTTTGTTATTTAAACTGCCATCAATCCTTGCACTCAAACCAGCATATATATATATATATATATATATATATATATATATATATATATATATATATATGTGTGTGTGTGTGTGTGTGTGTGTGTGTGTTGAATCCAACTGGGTTAGATTCGGAGTCTGACCAATTTACATCCCTGTCCGGATGCCATATCTATACGCCTGACATATATTTGAAACATCAAAATGCAATTAGTAATTAAATGCCATTTTAAATAGTAGTCCAAATGAAGCCCATTCCATATCAGGTCAACCATCGAACATGTCCGATTCGTTGGTGTCCCTACCATTAAATCAACTCACTTCATTTCGTGGTTTTCATTGACGTCACAAGAGAGAAATATCTTGCCTCTTTGAACGGCAGATGGATACAGCTACCGTAAGAGTGACGACGGCAATGTTGATGGTGAATGAAACTTGGCTGGTATAAGCAGACCAGTCATTTTCGATAACCTCAAGTGTTATACAACTGACTGCAACAATCGATACAAATTATGACTGACATACTTCATATTCTTCAGTTATGTCACGTCTAATACTATTTCAAAAACCTAAACGGCTACCTTAATCATGCTAGCAAATGAAGGAACAGACCCTTTGCAATTGAACCGATGTAATTTTAGAGAAAAAAGAGAACGGAAGCTTTTAATAGCGAGCTAGATCTGTGACTAGATCTGTAACCAGAGTTCTAGCAGGACAAGATAAGCAGTGGCAGATGTATTCGTGCACAAGGCGAACAGCCGCCTCACCTGAAAACCAAAGCATAACAAAAGCAAAGCCTTCTCTCACACTAGGTGGAGTTAGCTATATGAATTCTTTGATGTCATAGGGCTTAATCTTACTCTAAAAGAAAAATATATATTATGCCTTATTATTTTCTTCCAACACTTTTTGAGTCTTCCTCTACCTATTTTAAAGTGTAACCATTTGGTATTAAACATGATTAAAGTAACTTCATTACGAATATTGTCTTTTTTTGTACAACAAAACATGTACCCCAATATCTTTATTTTTATCCCAAATATCTTTGCACATGTTTATGATTGACCATCAAACACGCAACATAATATAATGCATAATATAATGCATGGAAAACTTTTCTAAACAACTATATACATCATGTGTCTAACTTAAACTCCCAAATGAAGCACTTTACACCGTCAATTTTTTAGGTATTGTGGTTGTGTAAAGTAATAACACAATTCGAATAAGAATTCCGTGAGCCCACTTTAATAGAATGTGATAGGGCATGCTAGCAAACTGTAACTCTCATTCTCAAGGGAGAATAGGTACGACTTCATATGATGGAATAGATCCCTAAAAGTCTTGCTATGTATATCCCGGATGCCATTGAATATGTAGAAAAGTAAGAACTACGATTGTATTGTGATCTCCTTTATGTCTTAGTTGAGAATCATGCTATGTATATCCCGTATGCAAACAGCCACGAATGAATGTCTTTCTTTGAACACGACTCCCAATAACTTTTATTTCCTTGCCGTTGTTTTCTTTTCCCGTCATATCAGGTAGGACATTTCAATTGCCCCTCATCACTCCTTCGTACTTCAAGATCCATTGACGTCATGAGGCCGAGCTTCATATTCTATTAGTGGAGTCTCTAGAGGTTTATGCCACATGTCCCTTTTCTTCTTTGAGGCCTCTGAGTTCTTCAACATAATGTTCCTCTTCGGTATTAACACATGCCTAACTTTGACTTCCTGTCTCCAGTGCTCGCGGCATGAGTTGTACTCATATCATTTACACGCAAAAAAGGTTACGTTCACAAGTATGCCTTTCAACATGATTTCTGAGATTTTGTTTCCTAGAAATCATTTAGGATTTATAGAGGATGAACTCCCTTTTGTTTCTTTCTTTCACCCTTTGCACAGTCTTTTAAAAACTTCCTTCATCTTTTTGGTTCCATGGCTTGAAATTTGAACTTTGCCCTCCCCCTACCGATGTATCAACAATCAATCTCGCTGATTTTCATCTCGATGACTTACCACTAGCTCATGACAACTTTGTAGTGTTCTATTGTCCTAACTTTATCCATCCTTGGCCTACTACGAATCAACTGTATATCGATTGGATAGACCAGATCTAGGAATAGAAGAAACACCTCTAGATAAAATGGGGTGTCAATGATCTTATCTTATTGTCTTGTTTAGTGATTCAATTTGATGGTCATCTCCTCTATTACTTCATTGTTTTTTGGGTTTCTTGGCATAACCATTTCCAATTCCCTGTTCCCAATGACCTTGAATGTTTGGATGATCACAGGCTTGCAAATTGACAGTGTTGATCATATTTCTTTTGTTGATAAAGACTTTGACCCTCCCAAACTTGTCTCGCATCTTTCTTAGGATGACTTCATCCTTAGATATTCGAGTATTGGTGTTGTGATGGATGCAGAACCCCATGCCTTCTTGTTATGATAGTTATACCGTTTTGTTGCTTGTGTTCGTGGCACCAAGGTTATTGGTTAATATGCATTGTAGATTTCTACCATCATGTCTATTATGAAGTTGTTACTTGCTCTCTTTTTCTTGGTAAATGTATATTTTTCAGCCAATTCTGCTCATTGGAGTGTTGGTTCTAAGCATCTAGTAGGAGGCCCACGGTAGTTCCTTCATTTATATTTCTTAAAGTTCAGGTTTGCACATCTTCCTTTTCAACAACTCATACTAGATACAATAGGACTCTCTTTAAACCTTGTTCCTCCTATTTCTGTACTCCCTATAGATATTGTTATTCAGCTATGATCTACCAGTCCAGTTGGGGTAATCTTTCTACATCCATATTTTAGTCTCCCTGACTCATTTCAATGATGCGTTTGTTACAAACCTTTCTTAGATTGGGTTGTCAAAGGTCTTTTCTCACTGGTTCTTTTTTGTGGTGCATCAAGGTTGAGCCCAATCGTTGCCAAACCTTACCTTCCCCACTGTCTTGCCTGCCAATTGAGATTTCAACAAGGTCTACCTACTCTTGTAGATTTGTCGGTTGGCCTAGTTGATAAAAAATGATCTTCTTTTCAATTCCTAGACTTATTGGGAAGACTCTAAACTTTATGACTTGATGGGGACATCCTTTGTAAAGATATGGCTATGACTTCACTTGATGAATGTTGCTCGAGCTACCAATAATAACCCAAGGTCTCATGGTGTCTGATGCCAGCCCTCTTACCCATACCCTCCATCCTCCCCAGTTGATCACTCCAATCTATCATCTCCTCCTCAATATGATAGGGCTCTAAAATCAATCCCCTCAATGCGGATCACTAGGAGCAAGATAAGGTTAAGAACATGAGTATGCCTTTCGAATCTCACTGTCCTATCCGCAAGGAAGATTAACCGATGACATTGATGATTTTGCTCCCTAGGCCATTGGTACAAGAACTTCCTCATCCTATGAAAGTCCCATTGGCCGAACTTTGTGGCATCCTCATCACGGAATTGTAGATTTTGATATGTCTTGTAGGTTAGATAAATATTCTCTAATTTTATTTTATGACATTTTATCGTCTATGATCCATCAACTAACTATGGAGCTTTCTTCTACCATATTCACCTTGGATGCAATGGTTTGTGGTCTAGATTTGGTGTACACTCTTTGGCGTGACAACCTCCTAGAGATGGCAACGGGGTGGGGTGGGCTAGGTTTTCACTCCACTCGCACCCTTCCCACCCTAAGATTCCATCTATATGGCTCACCCTGCCTCATGGGTCTTGAGGGATCAAACCCACACTCACCCTGCCTCAAAGTTTAAAATCATTTGATATTATATATTCTACATAAATAAAAAAACGCTTTATAGTATTTTATATTATTAAACTAAAAGTTATTATGTATATATAGTTATATTTCTATAAAAATATACATACAAACATATATATGTGTGCAAAATACTATATATACATTACGGCAAGGTGAGGCAGGTTTACCTTAAAACTAACCCCGCCTACAACAAAGCTGGTTTTCTTCCTCAAGAATCTGCCTCACGTGGGACAGGGTAAGGTGGGTACCTACAACATGGGTAAAAATTGTCATACATATGGCTTTCCCTTCGAGTTGGAAAAGTTGATGGAGGCTTTTGATATATGTGTGAAGATCAATGAACATGTTGAAGCTTATAATAATCGTCAATTGTCCTCACAAACCCAGCTTGTTTCTATAGTTGATCGTTAAGAGTGTAACTGCTCCTTTTCTTCACAAGTGACCATTATTGGAGAAGACCATTGTCGAGTTTCTGCCCAATTAGCAGAAGAGGTATCTTTGTGCGTTGGAGAGTTTGAAGGTTAGAAGTTGGCCCTCCATGATGAAATTAATTCCCTCGAGGAGCGGCTTGAGGCTCTCTATTGTCATTATCGTTAACTGCTCAGTGAAGCTTCTTAGATCTAATTAGATATCAACTCCCTAGTGTCTCATGCATTTGCTTCTAGTGAAGCAAAAGTCATGATGTCTCAAGAGTTGCACATCCTGTTAAATAGCCGAGAAGGATTCACAACTCGATGCTTTCACAAGCTAATAGTCTAGAAGGACATTGGGAGAACTAAGAGCAGTTCTCCAAGGGATGTTGATGTTAAAATAAGATAGTCAAGGGAGCATCCAATCATATCTAATTGCACATACCTATTAATTTTGTGTTTGTTTATGCATTTCATTCCTTTTAGGTTCTCAGAGGACAAGTTCGAACGTCATTTACTCCTAGTGTCACATGGTAAATCCCAACACCGCCTAGTGAATCATATTGTTGCCTCAGGTACTAGATCCAACTATCACACAAACTGATGGTGAAAGGGCGTTTATTCCATCATCTATAAAATGAGGTTTCACTTTATCTTTTCCTCAATATTTTTTGTGAGAAACCGCCAATCTCTTATTTTCATAACCCAAGTTTTTCGCTCTCATTTGATTCAATCTCCATGGCTCCGGAGAGTTCAACTCCATCTACAATCCTTACATTGAGATAGTATGTATCTCTCATCGTTGATTCAAAATACTTCCTCCTTCGGCCTTGTATATCAACGGATGAGGGTCGTCGGTTATCGAAGAAATGATCGTTCCAAAGATCTTGTCTCCTCATACCAATCGGTATCGGTATGATCATCGAGGAAATGATTGTTCTAGAGACCTTCCTAAATGATACATCCACTGGCTCAATCAACTAAGTGCTCTGTATGTGGATGACTAACATAGATGGGGAGTTTTCCTATTATCAAGCTGTATTAGATTAATTTCCCCATAGATCTTAACATCCTCTTTAGTTTCTTAGAGTTTTTGTTTTGTCCTCAAGTCCGGTATGGTTGGTTCCAATCTTCTTGACATTCATGCCATTACCAATCTTCCTTGTTATGGGTTTGAGCTTCATTCCCTTCATCCCCCTATTTTTCGCTTATCTTTCCTCTCCAAGAATTTGTCTTACAAAGGGTTCTTGGAAGCTAATGCCCATTACAAAGAAGAAGTAACCAATGATCTTGCGAGTTTCCTTCTATTATGAGTGTGTAAATTCATTATCTGCCCAGGCGATGTAGCACTCACTAAAGAGTATCATTATCATTGAGGCACTAATTTTTAGCTACTCTTTTGGATTTTGTTCCTTTTTCTTGAGGTACTCACCAAAGAATATGTACTCTCAATAACTTGGGCGGCCTCAGTGACCTCAAACAGTAGGGATTCTTTTTTGACAAAGTTTTGTTGAGGTTTCTCTCTTGAATTGAAGCAATATTGATTTGTCTCGATAAGTTACTCCACCTAGAGCTCGATAATAATGTTGACTTGAGTCTATTGAGTCATGGTGATTTTGTGATCCAACATGTGTCAAAACATTGTCCAACCCCGATTGTATAACTCATAGAGTGATGATGATTTCTCTATCCTTGAGATTTACTGAATGTAGTTAGAGCATTATTTACCCTACCAAAGTGCTAGTAGGTGACATGCTATGTTAACTTTTGCAATAGACAAATTGACCAAGGTCAACCAGTAGTTGGTAGAGTGCTTTCCTTATAGTATATTCTTTCCAATCCGGGAGCCACTATCGGATATGAGGAGTAATGATCCTTGGCCATATATGTTATCGTCGACAAAGAGCCAAAGGACTTTGTACAAAGTTTCACTAGTTTGACACCTGCCAAACTGGGTGCCAAGTTCTTGTCAATCAACAAAAGTGTACCATCACAAATGCATATGCTTTCTGGTGTTCCCCTAGATTCTCACCATGTATTGCCTTCGCTATTCTTCATACTTGGGGTAATACCTGATTTTGGCTACTTTTTTATATAGGTACACGACCTAGAATTTGAGGAGGAGGATTCTTAGGATTAGATTTCACTATTCCAAAGATGTTTCAAGTGGGTAAGCTTTATCTTTATGTATTAGCTTTTTTCTCTTCTTCAATTTATGCTTTAAGCATTAATCTTGGGCAGGTGGTTGTCATGATTATGGATTCTAGGAGATTTTTAAGCTTGAGCAAAAATCCTCTTTTTAGGACCTTTCTTCCCACAATAGCGACCCCCACAAAGGTGGAATCCTCTTGAGAGAAAACCAAAACCCACAATGTGAACCCTATTGTTCTTGTCTCAGTATCTAAAGAACCAGAGAGGACTCTTGTATTGGTTCCCATATTTGTACCGCAATCTCGACTAAAACTACTTTATGACTCACTACCATTGGCAAATGGTGCTCATGCGCTTGAAATAAATCAAGCAACAAGTATCATGCCAAGAACGGTCCACACTATCATGGTAGCCTCTCCAATTGACGATGATATTGTAATCATGAAAGAAGCTACATGAAAACATCTTTTCTTATGGATCACTATTGACGTTGAGTTCATTAAGAAAGTGCTCAGCAAGGGTCCCAAGGAAGCGATGAACTTTGGGGGCACCTTTTTCCTCTTCTCTTCATTACCAAGAATCTCTACAAACCATCAGTGCTTGACATACATCCAATTGAGATTGGACCGCCTCATGCAAAAGCAAGTTGAAGTAAGGGTGTACCTCCAAAGGTTACAATTTCATGTCTCTAATCTTTGTGAAGGCATAGACTAGTTCTGAGAAGCTCCTAAACAAATTGACATACTCGGGTGTGACTTCCTAACTCTATCCCAAGAAATAATCGTAATGATGGTACAACTTATAGCTTTGAACGAACACTTGGTTTCATACTAATTAGAATTAATGGCAGTCACTACTACCTACAAAGAGGAGCTATAAAGATTATGAGTCTTCAAAGGAACATATTTGGAGTATATCTTGAGCAGTCAAGTACTAGAAGGATCATTGGTATCACCTAAGGACCACGAGATCCTCAAGGAGTGTGAAGAGTGTCAGATGGCTATTGTTCATGATGAATTAACATGGTTGGGATCTCTATCTACTTTTAATAAAGTCATTCCTTTAGGCTAGACAATTGGTATGTTATCGTCCCATTCTTTTATTCTTTTATTCTTCATTCTTTGAATTTATTGAATAATTTGTCTCTCTCAAATCAGACAAATATATTTTTTTAAATATTTGCTATTTATGCTCCTCATGCGTTCTTCTCATTCAACTCTTGCTAACCCGCACACCCTTTCTAATAGAACCTTTGATAGAGTATAAGGTTGATCGCAATTAGGAAACCACTTTCCAAATTATGGATCTTTTAAGGTTATGGGAAAGATAGCCTTCCATACAAAATCTCCTTCTTGGAATTGCTTCGATCGAACATCTTTATTGTATACTCGAGTGACTTCTTGTTTGTTGACCAATAAATTACCCATAGCCATCAAATGATCGTCATCTACCGAATCAAGTTCCATAATAAGTGACTATAGGTAATCATCAGGTTGTAACTCATTCTGCTTAGCCACCCCTAATGACTTTTCACTGATTTCTATTGGCAATATTGTGTCTTGTCCATATGTTAGATGTAATGGGGTTAGATGAGTTGCCAAATTTTTGGAATTTTGGTAATCCCACAAAGCCTTGAGCAACATCTCATACTATTTGCATGGGGTATCCTCGACAGACTTCTTGATCAAATCAATGATTACCTTAGTAGAGGCTTCATCTTTACTGTTTGACTAAGAGTAATAAGGAGTCAAATGTATTAACTTAATCCCAAAAATCTCAAGGAAAGATATCATCTTTTCTTCTTTGAAAATCATCACTTGATCAGCTATGATTGATTGAGGAATACGTAACCAAAAGATAATGTAATCGTCAATGACTTGATTACATCATCTTGGGAACCCCCTTCATATTATGAAGGTGTGAACCTTTGATGGTTTTGGGTGAATCTTTTTTATTAAATTCATGATCCATCCTCATAATGGTCATGGTTTGATGATTGGGTGTAGTTTGGAGGAAGGTACCTTTAGCATAATCATGGTAATCCTGATGGATTATAGGTCTATAGCATTCATGCTGATATATTAACCACTTTATTTTGGGTCCTCATCGGTTAGACCTACAAATCCTTTCGTGAATCTCAGCCATTACTATTAGAGCTTCTATCATGCTCAAACACGTCAGCGGCCTTGAGATGTCTTCACTTATTTAAATCACCATCTAACAAAATATAATTTAGTACTCTATGCCAAGTTTTAACGTTGAACTATTGAGGTGGATGATTTGGACATTGTACCAACTTAGTTCTCTAGGTGTTGAATTCCTCGGGCTCATGTTTCTCCTTTGTAATTGAGGCTATTGAAGGATGTAGTCTGTATGTCGTTCTATAACTTGAGATAGGATGAGCCAAACCATTCGCCACATAGTTTTTCTCTCTCATTATATACCACAACTTTGCCTTAGTCAATGCTCCCAATAGTTATTTTGCATGTTCGTGTCATGGCAACAAGTTAGTAGTATGACATTGGTACTCACTTGTGAGTTGACTAAAAAAGACCTGGGAATCACAAAAGACTTCTCCTTTTACACCAATAGAATATATCATACCCAAACCATGGATTAAGGCTGGGTACTTTGCTTCATTATTGGTAAAGGTTGATTCAAGGGGCATGGTGAGCATTCCTACATTCCCATGTAGACGCCAATTCTCACATCTTTCTTACACTTAGCCATTAAACATCATCATCATGGTTGTTTGGCTATCATACTTTATGCAACATCTAAAGCATCTGACACTTCCATGCACACAGTGTGTATAAGAAAGTCTCCTATGACTTGTCCTTTTATTGCTTTGAGAAGAAAATACTTCTAGTCAAAAGGACACAACTTAGTCACCCATTGTACCAATCAACTCTGAAGAGCTGAATGACTAACGGTATTGTAAAATGTCAATTTTGTAAACTACCTATGCCTCGATAGCCAAGAAGTAATACTCCGACTTTATACAAGCATGATACAAGGTCAAACACAACTTTTCTATTAGAGAATATCAGGATTGAACACAGGTAAGTGACTCAAATAAAAAATACCCCACTCGGTATTGTCATCGGTATCTTGTGCTAAAAGGACACTGATAAAATTCTCTTTAGCGGCTATGTCAAGGTTTTTCTATTTTCCAAAAACAAGGGGTATTAACACTAGTGGTTTTTGTAGATACACTTTGATTCACTCGAATGCCTATTGTTGTTCTGAGCTCCAAATGAAGTCATATGTGTCCTTCAATTTGTCGAAGGAGGCATCTTTCTTGTAGCATTAGTGATGAAGCATCGCACGTAACTGGTCTGCCCTCTTGGAACTTTGACGCTCCTTTTCCGGCATCGGTGGTCTTCCATTGATAATGGGCTTGGCCTTGTTTGCATGGACCTTGACTCCCCTATTATGTACCTGAAAACCCAAGAAATGTTCTGCAAAAATTACAAAGGCATACTTCTTATGATTCATGTTCAAATTTCGCATTTGCATTCACTAGAAAGCTTGCTCAAGATTGAATAGATGTTCCTCAAAATCTACTGATTTAAGCACAATATCATCAATGTAAACTTTCATGCTTTTCTAATCAAGTTATAAAAATAAAATTCATTGCTCATTCATATGTAGCACATCATTTTTATGTCCAAACGAAACAGCTACCCACTCGTAGATCCTAATGCCTCTAGGCATTGAAACATCATTTTATGTATATCTTTGTAATTCATCTTGATCTTGTTATACCTTGAGGCATAGTCTAAATGATAAGATTCCATGGGTGGTGGATGTATTGATTAGCATATCGATCATAGGCATCAGGTACAAATCCTTAGGGGTGTCCAGATTAAGGTTACAATAATTGATGTACACCCGAAACTTCTTGTTCTTCTTAATCACGAAGATAATATTAGACAAAAATTTTATATACTAGGTTGTTTGAATGAATTTGGCCTCTAAGAAGCATTTGATCTTCGTGAGCATCTCAGGTTTGAATCTTCTTTACAGTTGTTTGTGAGGTTGTATTCTTAGTTTCAATGGGATTGTGAACTCAACCAAGTCTCGAGATAAACCTAGCATCTCGTGGTACTCCTAGGTGAAGTAGTCCTTGTATAGCTTTAATAACCTGATTAACCGCAACCAACTCTCTTCAAGTAGCTTAGTACTCACCTTCAGTGGTATGATTGTTCCAGTCCAGCTGAAATTTACTTCTATCAATGGATCCACAAGAAGGAAACTTGAGTCCTGTTTCTAGTTAGGGCATATGAATTCTATCCTTCCTCCAATGGATGGCACAATAGATTAGATTGATAGAAATTCGCCTTGCCCCCAAGCCTTTTAGGATTGCTCATCCTTACCCTTTGTTCGGTATAAGTGACCTCTAGTCAGTGGAGGCACTCCATGATTGTTAGGGATTGACTATCCATAAGTAACCGTTGGAATTGGTCATAAGTCGACCTGATCAAAAGTGAAACTCTATGTTGTTAACTGACAAAATCTTACATCATCAAGGGCTTAAAGGATGACCAGTTGCCAAACCAAGGCGAGTAGAAGAATGCCTTGACTACCTAGACATCAGCTATGAATGGGTCATCCTCAATATCCACCACCTCAACCGTTTCATCTGTCAAAAAGGGATGTTTGAGGTCCTTGACCCTATCATGAGCTCTACAATAATTACACCAATCACAAGAGATGGTTCCCCTTGGAAATTCAACATCTTAAGGTTTGTAGGAATCATATCAGTCACCGGCCTTCTAATTTTCCACAAGGTGTCGTGTGACATCACATTTAGCAATGCTCCTCTATCAATGAATACTTTTCCTAAGGGACAGCCACCCACTATGGCCTTAATGTATAATTGCCTGAGGTGTCTTGTGGCAGTTTTATGTGGCTTTTCGAACATGATTGGAAAGTTGATTCTACTAATCAAATCCTCCCAATTTGGTTCGTCTATGAGGAAGTTTTCATGCTCAACTATTTGTGCATGTTCTACAAGGACAAAACTTGTTGGGAGAATCGGAACTACCCTCTCGGGTACATAGAACATGTCAATGCCAAAGTCCCTATTGTATATGTAGGTTTCATCCAAAACGTCATCATCCTCGGTGGCTTCTTCTAATATTTGTGAGCTAATGATCCACGGATGTAGGTCATTAACAACTCTATTACCTTGTTGGGTTATGTGTGGTCTTAAAGGTTTTTGAATTAGAAATGTAATTCAGATTAATAGGGGCCTTTGTGGGACCAAGTAGGTCTTGACTTGAAAACTTGTTTGTCTTATCAGCTTTGACTGTGGCCTTATCCTCAGATCCATTTTGGGTTCTCATTAGATGCCCCATGACTCTTGCTTCTCAACTTCCTTTGCACATTAAGCCATATATGTTCAATCCTTCTCTCCAAAGGATAGCTAGTGCCTCTATCCTTTGATTAACTTCCTCTTGATTGGCATCACTAGAGGCCTACCAATCTTTTGATGGTGATGTACCATTGGACTAGACCTTGTTTTATCTCATTGGGATCCCATTGGCATGTGGTTATTGGAACTAGGACCACCCACTACAAGACTTAATGATGGTTTGCAATCGTAAGGTTGCCACACCTCTCATGTTTATAAACAAGCCCTTTGCCTCTCTTAAAGAACATCTCAGGTCGGTCAAATAGGAAGTTGGTCATGCAACCAAGTAGGTCTGAGTATTTTCTCATTTCTCGAGCCTTTTTTTGGAGGTTCATCAAGTAGGTAGGAATTAGTTAAGGATCGATCCTATTGTAGCATTTGAAAAATGCTTTCTACTTCTCTTCCAACATCTAAATCAATCCATACCAAGCATATGCTTGGCTTGATGACATAAAGAGTTTGAATTTATACAATTCATTGTTACCCAACCCTCCACATTCAAGGGTGAACCCATGTATTTATCATTTTGCCCCGAGAAGGTTATGAATTTCTACTTGAAGCCTCCCGAGATAGGAGCAAGCCTAAAAATCCACTCGGGTACTCAGTGCCTGGAGTTCGATTCCAAACGTGTTTCAAGCCAAATTGATATGTCCATATAATTCAAAGTCGTGTCCTCTAACTCTATAGGCTAATTTGGAACTTGGTTGCCTAATACCAGGTATTGTTGATTGATCGATGACAACAATACTGGATATATCGATCGTGGGTGTGCCTCAACTTGGTACATGGATTGCTAAGGTGGGACTTGTGGACCATATTCCATGGGTTGTGAAGGTGGAGGGAATCCCACCCACATATGAATAGCCATGAAACTGTGTACCAGTAGTGTGACCACAAGTTGAGGCACCTTGTATGTGCCCCCAACATGTTGATTGAGACATGGAATCCTCTTGGGGTTACATAGAGTTGTCCCATGCCAAAAGTGATTGGAAATGATAGAGTCGACATCGAGTATCTTGTTTAAGCCATCATATCATGTGTCCTTCAAGCGATATTGGCTCGTTCATACTACAAATCAGGTTCTCGAACTGTAGAGGGCTCATGAATGGTATGACTTCCTTTCTATGTGCTGAAAGTCGGCCATTTTTGAGGTGGAACTTGAATGGGTACTTCAATATCCTGCCTTTTCTTCTCCAATAACATGTCCTAATCTTCTATAGTGGCTAATTGATTTGTGATCATAGTGGGCATAGACTCTATCAAATGACGAAATAACATCCCTTGGGATTGTTGAACTACCCTTACAACCAATTGACAACTGATGGCTTTAATAATTCTAAATCCACTTCGTCATGTGATGAGATGTTCGAAGTAGATAGTGTATTCTCCCTTTGAGATTGCGCTGGATGGAAGAAAGGTGTGACACAATAAATCGTCTGGACCTAGACATGGCAGGGGACTCGACTCACACGATGAAGGATGTGAGTACAATATCTCGGGTGTCCATACCTAGCTTTGACCTCCCAATCTAACAAAAAAAAATCTTTCTATGATTTGTTGCGGTCAGTAAACTAAGGCCAATGCCAATGCTTGGTTGGTTCATGTGGTTTGGCACGTGTTTCCCTTAAGCAAGGTCATGAGTTTGAGTCTTGTGAACACAGAAAACCAACAGTAGGGGAGTTTTACCTTCATAGTAGTGGGATAACCCAGCTCGAACTGGATTAGTTGAGGTCCATGTGGGCTACCCGTGGTTTTGACTCAAATTAAAAGGACACAAGGCCGAGTGACTAGAATAATATATTGCTTCTTTGGCACATCACAACTGATGCTATTGTTTGTTTGGTTCCAGTCTGAAAATGCTTTTTTAGAGCTTAGATCAAACTAAACCCCAAAACCCGTTGGTATATAATACGAATCAGATTGCATCTATAGTTACATATTAAACAAAATTAGCCGGTTATTTGGATGGATTCTTCATTATCTAAACTGCCATCAACCCTTACAGTCAAACCAACATGCACATTATACATATGATAAATCCAACTGGGTTAGATTCGGAGTCTGACCAATTTACATCCCTGTCTGGATAACATGAACCAATGGCCATGGTTCTAGGTTCTAAGACCATTAACGTGTCTGAGCTGAACACCCTTGGAAATTAACTATAAAGAACGATCAAGTGTGCGCGCAGAGCATTTGCTCATCCCGCATGGCTCTTTGACTGTCACGTTTCTCGTGGAGAGTTCGATTGAAGGGCATGCATGCGTGTGCGAGCGCGTCTTAGGCTTGAGGCTCCCCTCGAAAAGAAAAAAAGGAACAAGTGATGGAGCGTATATGTGGCTCCGTTCTTATGACTTGGATAGAGAGCTGTTGTTTCATTGTTGAACTTCAATCCAAAATGAAACTTCATATCAACCCTTTTCGGAGGCACTTGTACGTCGTCATATTGGGCAACCATTTTAATCTTACTCCTTTCGTAGAATGTGTTCGTTTTCTCTATACATGTCCAAGTTACAATCAATCATCCGTTGCTTCTTTGGCACATCAAAGCAAAGGATAAGTTCTACGGTTTGTGTGGCTCAACTAATAAAGCATGGTCTCAATCACAAAGTTGTTTAATCGTGTTGCAACATGACGTAGGCCACCCTACTTTATGGTCGTAATTTATCGGCAACTTTTGTTTTTTTACTATTGTGTTACATGTTCGGATTGTTTTAAGTATCATAATTAGAGGCTTAATTTAATCCCTGAAGCTACAAAATAAGCAATTTGGTTTGAACATTTGAAGTGCCATAAAATATGTTGGAAAGTTTGTTTAGCTATAATTAGAAATTACATACTTCAATTAAGTTGTTCTATATTTTTCGCAAATTGAGATGAACAACTAATCATGACTTTTCTATTTCAAATGAAGAGTTTTGCCTTCTTGAAATGGTTTATCCTTTCAAATATATAAATATGTGTTTGTAGGTTATCAAATAGTGTAGAGATTTTTCATATAAACGGATTCTTTTCTCTCCTCGGATTAGGTTATCTTAACTATTTGTTTACTACAAAACTCTCGGGGTTAGTCATATATCCACTTTGGCTACTTCCGTTAGTGTTCAAGTTCGTTTAGTTGGTTCCGATTCAATCCAATGGGCCAGGTCTACTTCAATCGATTCCTACATGTTTCACTGCTGCTGCTTATTGCATTATTTGGGTTCTTGATTGATTCCTGAACTACCTTCAGTTTAAGCATTTTTACCAATAATCACTTCTTCAACATGGATTCAAGCACTCATTTTGCTCTCTCCTAAACAAGTCGGTGAGAAATATATGGTGAGAAGAGTAAACTAGTCATTGATTTTGTTGTCCTTGTCTTCAAAAATACGAGTCGCAGGACTTCACCACTGGAAATTTTGGAAAAATCAACAGAAAATCTATAGCCAAGCTTTGAACAGATAGGCTATAATAATAAATGGTTTCACCCACACTCCAAACAGTTCCATGGCCTATTTTCCCCATCCAAAAGTAATTTTACACTGTTCTCCCTCTCTCTCTCTCTCTCGTGTGTTAAGGTAGAAAGGTCACGTTTGAGAAAAAACTAAAATGAAGACAAAAGGGGCGTCATCTTGCTGTTGAAATTTTGAAGCTTCAATGAACCAACAAACCAAGGAAACGTTGAAGAGACTTTCAAACTTTGGTCAGTGACCACGCCGCTACAAGACATACCCAGTGCCAAGGGGTGACTCTTGCAAGTGTACTAATGGGGGAACTCATGGAAGTTCATTTTGACTATGAGACGCTTTACTTTGAGGGTTTCAGCAGAAAATTTTCGAGGTTGGCCCGGCACTTGGCCCCACCTTACACGCTAGGTATCACCTACAAAACGATAACTTTGAACAAACTTTAGAAGGGACAAACAGATAATTAAATATGGACGTATACTCACAACATCATGATAGAGAAAAGAAGAATTATTAATGATTTACTTTTTAGCAAAATTACATGCTTCAAGAATAAGATTCAAGAACTTTTCTAAAAACGTCAAGATTATCCTTTTCAAAAGAACCTTAATGGTTTTTTCCAAGAAAAATAATTTTAAAGCAATCTTATTGATTTGATTTGCAAAGAAAAACTTCTTGGACTGACATAAAAATCTCTTTATGAAAATAGATCATCTTGCCTTTATTAAAAAAAATGTTTTTTCCTTATTTTACACTTTATTACCTATGTAGTTCATGGTATGTCCCATGACAAGGCACTCATTTGGCCCCGGTACAATGTAATGTGACCCATGGGATTTTCATCAAAAAAACAACTTACTTTTCATACCAAGTTTCATAAAAGATTTTATGTTCCTCAAATAAAATTTTCTACCAAAATCATTGAAGTAAGTCAAATTTTACTTTTTATTTCTTTGCAATCAACCAAGCCTTATCTTGATCGATGCTGAAGAAAGGCATCTATAAACACCCAAAATTTTTCTTATGAAAATCTCTATTTGGTTCATAGAACTAGTTTTATATATATTTTAAAGGATGTGAAATGGTTTTGAAAATCTTGAATGTTAGATAAAAAGCAACTACAAGAGTGCTTTGGACTCAATTAAGGAGACCTCACATCAACATGAAGTCATCAATATGGTCGCTACCTAATGTGAACTTAGGATGGGTCATCTAAGGTAGAGTTAAGCTTTTTTATTGCACCATTTATGAGATTTGAGTCTAAGCCTTGTCATTTATATAAAACCAAGTTTGATTTCCTTAGCCTATCCTTTATTAAACATCATTAAGCCTTAGTTGTTTCCATCTATTTGACCTGAACCTTTGTCCTAACCAATAAGGTTGAATCTTAGAAGAACCAATGTACACATATAGAGAGAGTATTTGGGGCTTGATTAATATAAGGTATATATGTGTGTGTGCAAGTTTGGGTACATGTACATGGTCCGTTTGATGTGTAAATTTGGTTGAAAATGTATTTTAAAAATAACTCTTCTCATATATGGTAAGTTTTCAAAAATTTTATCTTATTCAAAACGTTTCCAAAATTTGAATCTTATTCAAAGGTTTCCAAAATTCTCTAAAAATTGAATTATATTCAAAGTTTTCCAAAAAGTTTAAAATCTTGATAATATATCAATAATTTTCAAAAATTTGAAAATATGATCATATATTCATGATTTCCAAAATTTTAAAATCAGAAGTGGTTTTTAAATTTTGAAAATATGAATTAGGTTCATAGAGCTGATTTTAGGATTTGGAAAATATATAAATCTGATTATATATATTTGTGGTTTCTAAATTTCAAAATTTTGAATAAGGTGTATGGATTTGGAAAGTTTAGAAAGTTGATTTAGGGATTTGGAAAGCTTAAAACCTGATTTTTAGGTTTTGATGGTTAAAAACATGATTTTTCAATTATGAAAGGTACATAAATCTGAATTATATATTATAGTCTCCAAATTTTATGTCCATGGTTTTGGAGAGTTCAAAATTGTGATTCATGGGGTTTAGAGAGTCAAAACTATAATGCAAGGATTTGGAGTTAAAAATTTGGTTCAACGATTTGGAAAGTTAAAAGCATAACTAATGTGGAAAGTATATAAATCTAAATTTTATATTCATATATCTAGAGAGAAAACAAATAATTTCGATATCTGACATCTCTTACAATTCTACGGGGGAATTCCAACAAAACCTCCTTGGAGAAGTCATGTCAGACGATACAAAGTTCAACGACAATGCTCAAAGGGAATTGCCACGATCGATTTTGATTTCGTATGATAGCACTATTCACTCATGAAACTTATAAATCCTTTTTGAAAATAAGGAGCATATAGGCTCACATAATTTTTTCTTCGTCAACTTAACTGACCAAGGAAAAACTTGAAGAACATCGGTGCAAATATGAAAACCCATGCCCAAGTCTGTAAGGTCACAGGTGACACGAAACCAACGTTCAAAGGAAGTTTCAACTCTCATGATTATTCATTCTCTCACCTCCCAACTGAGTGAAAATATATGTTCATTACAGCCTAACATTAACCGTGCATAAAATTTTGAATGTGACAACTAATTAAGTAACAACTGTTATACGAGCAATCTTAGAAAATTACTTTCCCCCTCCAATATTCCTCTTCTTGGCCCTTGCTTCGGAAACATAATAGATAAAGAAATGGGTTTAAATTACTGGATGAGATCTCATTTCCTTAAAATAATTAATTAATTTCTTGTGGTGACGAACAAGAGACACCGAAATCCATCCCTTGGTTCTTCTTTTCTAAGCTTTCATGTGTGTCGCTATCGATCTGTACCAACAAAACATGCTATGATTTTTCAAAATTATTTATTATTTATTCCAACCACTTGATATGGCAATAGAACCTTCGCCATATCTCTGTATTTAATATCTAGCTTGTTGTGCTTTTAAGAGTCGTTACACACTACAGCCACATACTTTATTCTCTCTCTCTCTCTCTCTCTCTCTCTCTCTCTCTCTCTCTCTCTCTCTCTCTCTCTCTCTCTCTCTCTCTCTCTCTCTCTCTCTCATGAAAATAAATCCTCTTCCAGGGTATCATTTATGCAACTGTCCGCAGCATTGATGTCTATTTGGAAGAAATCATGTCTTGTATGTAATGCAACAAATAGCTTACACCATTGTTTTCCTTTTTTTTTCTTTTTTATTTCTCCTTAAGTTCAACACATGGCAGATTGCCATGTAAACAAAATCATGATCGGAAACTATGCTAAATTCCTAAATGACTCAATCCGACCACGAAAGGTGAAGTCGGGTTCAAACAGTCACACGGCCACCAGGACACATGCAATTGAAGATGGCTAGTTTTATGTTTTATTTCTGAAAATCAGTACACGACCCTATAAACTTTTGAATCAATAATTCTCTTGAATTAGTTATATTTATATCATAGTCCAAATTCCAGCAAAAATTACACAAGATTCAGAAATTGGACCAGTGATTTGAACCAAAACAAAACCGGCCGACGAACTCAGAACCATCTTATAAGTTTTAATTTTTTTTTCTTTTTACCATTTTATAACAGCAACAGTGGAAGCTGGTTCGTTAATCATAGTTTCAGGCGAACTAGGCTAACACCTACAACTTAGTCATCAATATAACAAGAGAACTTTCTCTCTTCGTTTTTACACGAGTTACTCCACTAGCCGATTGTTGGATCATCTGCTCCTGAAGTAAGTCTTCAAGGTCAATGACAATTATTAAGTATATTTACCCAAATCATATACTTTTGTCTCTCTTTTTTTTCTTTACTTAACTCATGATACATATGAAAGTGTTCAAAGCAGGTCTTATTGATCATGTAATTTACAAAGGCCCTAATTCATACCAGTATGTATTTGAAGAAACTTCTGGAACCCATAATTACATCTTATCGCTCAAACTTATTTTTTTTATAATAGTTTTAGGTCATTCATCGTATAATATCCCAATGCACCACACTTAAACCAGTGCCCCAATATGTCTTGAGTACACCCTCGAAACTGATCTTTTGAAATTTTACCTTTGATTCTAGTTTTAAGTTTCTTTTACACCCAGCTACTACACTGATACAAATGCAAAAATGATGTAGATTTGAACTTCTTCATAGCTCCTTGATGTATACTGAAATTGACTTAATACTAATGATCTTTTTTAACAATTCTCAATATTTCATTATAATCCTTCTACATTACTTGTAATATGGACACGTGACACATTGGCTCACTACTAATGCAACACTTAAGCTCCTATTACAAGGAACTCATGTTCCTCCTCTTTACTATAACCCTTTGCAAGATTGGACCTACTGATAAACGTTTGCAACGTTTAAACTAAAAGAGCACTATTTATCATTTCAAATTTGTTTTCATTTCCATTTTACTACCCCGTTAGAGGCATGACTTAGCTAAATAATTAAACATTTATCTGATACCAATTTGTCATGCCCACACCACTCGCAACCATGACCAAATCTAAGTCGATGCCATGTGGGTTCTCATTGCACGAGTATGAACATGGGATCCATTTTTTACACAAATTGTACACTATAGTAGGTATTCTTTGTCCCTCGATCAACACGAAGGCTGACCTGATTTGAACCTTAATCTACCTAAATAGGTTACTCATTTAGTCCAGTACCTGACCCATAACCTGTTTCAGACCCAACCTGTTTTGTACACAAAACAAGACCAGGGTCCGTTTTTGGCCCCACAAGAATCTGTCTGACCTATAACTTCTAATGTAACACATGACTCAGAAACCCGGCATGTATCCCGTCATGACACACCATTAAGACACGACATGCTACACCAGGCACCATCATCCCTAACCTACGAAATGATCGTCGCAATAGCAAATTTGTTGCTCTTGTTACTTTTCTAGGTACGATGAAGACTAGGTTCGGACTGGCTGCCAAGGGAAACGGCACGTACCGGATATGGATCCCAATCTAGGTCCAGTCCAACCCAATGTGGGATAACGTAATGTTCTGCAAATCGAGAAAAGTTTTAAATTTAAAAGTTGAAATTTTGGCATTTTTCTTTATTCATTTTTCCAAGAGAAACTCGGGCAACAGTAAGCGTTGAGCTGGTGGTATTCAACCGCAGGATGTGTTGGGGCCCACGACCGAAATTCAAATACCACTGAGCGCATGACTCGTCATCTAGGCCGTAGGAGTGGGCCCCGATGAATCGTGTGCCCTCACGTGGTCGTGCCACGTCGGCTCGTGTAGTCAAGAGTCAGCAAAAGTAAGATCCGCTGATACCTCGCTCTTGGCGCTCGTTCCGCCACGACGGACCCGCCCACACGCCACCACTCGTTTCTCCAGACCTCAAGCCCCCTCCCAACCACTCGTTGCAGGTCCACTTTCCTTTCTTCCAATCTCAAGTTTACTGACTTCTGCCTGGTCTCGTGTTCATTAACTCTGGGTATGGGTCTTGGATCAAATCACCCTACATGCTATGCTGTGCACACCCGCTACATCTCTTAATTTTGATTTAGTTTCGCATACATTTCATTTATTAATCTTGTTTAATAGTACTGTGAAAGTTGAAATGAGATCCTAAGGACGTTTAAGTTTCACGCGTAAAGCTGTTTACTGTCATTCCTTCTAGTGGATCATTTATGGTTGTTAATTGTGATTTAAAGCCCTCACAACGACGTAAATCCTGGTATTCAGTTTGTACGCATTGGTCTTTCAGAGAAAAACAGTGCAAATCTACCGACGCATGGTTGGTTCAGGGGGTTCTACAACTTAAGCAAAAGTCTCGAGTTCAAGCCTTGTGAATTGAGAAAACCAGAACTAGGGGATCTTTACCACCATATTGGGCCCACGCAAGTCTAACCATATTCATCCAGGTCCCAAATTCCTTTTTCTTTTTTCTTTCCGAGATAATATAAACTGAAACTTTATCTTCATGTTTAGGTTTCGTCAGGCTTGTATGACGAATAACGGAAAAATGAACCCATTTCTTTATTTTTGTGAAGCACATATATCGTCCTAAAACAGCGGACAATATAACGCGAAGAAGGGGGACTAGGCTCACGTGTATGTCACGTGCAGATGCCAAGTCGGACTTCGCGATCCCTAGGCCGTACCTTGTCCAGCTGGACACCACGTGTCATTGTGGCTGTCTGCAGAGTAAAATAAACATCTCTCAAGAGGGCCACGACTTCCGGTGGTGGGCAGTTTTTGTCTGCCTTCATAGGATACCACCAAAGGCTTCCTCGAACAGAAGTAGGGCCAAGTCTCTCGAACATGATTCTCTCCAAACATAATAATATGAAACACTATAAAGTTTTTATTTTATGTAAAATATGCTACATAAATTGATTTTCATTAAAATATACTACATTATGTACCATGTCACACCCTCACGCGACCACAACCCACCTATATTGATTTCATATGGACTCTTCTCACGGTGCATAAAGGATGGTCACAACCATGCATAGCAAATCCAACTCAAACAAAATATTAATTTCAATGACTACAAAGTCTAACAAAGTGCTCTAAATGGTGGAGGGTCACACAACATAATCCTTGAATCAACATCTAGAAATTCATATTCTAAATTTTAACTCTAACCTACCCCATACCATCTTGATTCTTATACTCCAAGCAACATCTACTCGGTTTCATGCATCTTAGAATGTTGGCTTCACGATAAACTATAAAATAATAAGAATGACCTTCAATCTATAGCTCATTAAGAAAGTTACATACTCTTTAATAAAATTTATATTAAAAGCATACATATTTCACAAATATTTCATACAAAATCAATATTGGCATTCCAATTCATGCTTCAAATCCATACACACCCATAGGCATATATAAAACCAAGTTGCAAGAGTCACTAAACCTTCTTTCACATGGTCTTGGTCACATCGTTCATGATGGCCAAATCATGTCAACTCTTGTGCTAGGTTACCCGAGAGCACACACTCTATATTCGCCCCAAGCTAGAATGTTCGAGGGATCTACAAGTCTCTAGATACTCTAAACCGATCGCATAAGTATGACTCATGGATCCACGTATCATTATGTTCCAAAACAAATCCTATGTTATCTTCTCAATATGTTCATATCCAAATCCACAAGTCTAAATTCATATCCACATAATATAAAATCATACTTTATATCAAACACATGCATAACAAATCATGTCATTGTGAATAAGGTTATAACAAGATTATCTCAAAATCATATCAATTAACCAATAATTTCATATACTATTCAAGAAATATCAATAAAATGTTTAACAATCATAGACATTTAAGTCATTTAATTCATAGAAAGTCACTTATAACACGGTTCTATTAAGAATTGTATAACCTCCTATCTGACAGAGCACCAACATCCAATCCTCAAACCACTTGGATGCTCTTATAACCACCAAATTCATTTCATACAAACCAATAAAAAAGGAGTTGATTTTTGGCCATTTCATTGCCAACAACATTTGGTTTCACAACCTACTATTAAATAAGTCCATGAAGAAAGTGTTGATATTTTGGTGGATTTCTTGCTACTCACTGAAATTCTCTCGAAATTGAAAATCCACGAGCACTTTCTTGGTGACTATCCTCATGGGTGATTTGCTCTTAAAAACCATTGAAAATGGTATTGGGCAGTGGTTTTCCCACTCTACCATTGTTAGTAATGTGCATGATCATGTAGTTCCTTCCCACATGCAAGGCTCGGGTCTAGATTCAGCCTATCCCATAGCATTACATTTAACCCTTCTTAAAGAAATTATGTCAGCAAAATTTGAAGAATACCTAAAAGGAAGTGAATACTTTTCTCTCAACCCATCCTTGAATTCTCAAGTAACCTCATAAGATAGATCCTCATATATTTGAAGTAGCTCAACTTAAATCTCATCCAAAGATGGATATACTTCCTCAACATTGGAATATGAAACACATCATTGACTCAAGACAACAATAGCATCAATTCTAACTCATACGCTACATCTCTAACTCAATTTAGAATCTTGTATGGTGCAATATACTTGCGGCTTAGCTTACACTTATCTCTAAATTGTATCACTTCGTGAGTGAGGAATACCTTTAAAAACATATAATCATCAACTATAAACTCTACATCATGGCATCTCTTATCTACGTAGCTCTTTTTGTACTCTAGAGCTGCCTTAATCTACTCACACACTAAATTCATCCTATCTTATCACTAACAAAGTATCATTGGACATATTCCTAGTAACAACCAAGGTACATCCCAACACAATTGAGCATCTCATCAAGTGATATCCCAATGCTCGTATATTAGTTATTATTTTAAATAAACTCATTCAAGTGCAATTGGGTATCCTATTAGTCATTTCTATCCAACATACACGCTTGAAGCATATCCTCTAGTGTTTGGATGGTTCTTTTACCTTATCCATTAGTTTGTGAATGAAAGGCTATGCTAAACTCGAACTTCGTCTTCAACACATCCTAGAAACTCTGCTAGAGGATCTCTATTCAAAATGATATTCTATAATACATCATAAAACTTAAGAATCTGAGCAATATAAATAGAAATAAGTCTAGATAGTAGTATATACCTCCGAATAGGTAAAAGTTATGCAACACTAGTGAGTCTGTCAACAATTAGCCAAATGGCATCATTCTTTTATGAGCTAAGGGGAAGTCTTAACAATAAAATCTATATTAATATGTTGCTATTTTCTCTCTACAATATCAATGACCTCAAGGTACCTATTGGATAGTGTTGCTTTCACCTTCTGGCAAGTGAAACATCTATCTATGAACTCATCAATTGCCTTCTTTATTATGGACTGATGGTACTATCAGTTTAAGTCCTTATACATCTTTGTACTATAATAATAAATGCTAAACTAACTTCAGTAGGTGAGTTATAAAATCTCTTTTCAAGTGACTCATTTTTATGCATGTAAATACGTCCAGCATGCAAACACATCCCTCAAACCACAAAGAACCATTATCATGTATCTCATAACTAAGTTCTCCTCTACCATGAGCTTCACCTATAATCATTATCAACTCAGGATCCTCCTTCTCGGCTACGAGTACTCTCAATCAAAGCTCTATTGTAGCTCTCACTAATGTGAAAAAATAGGTTAGATACTCTTTTCTTTTTTTCTTAAGGGCATTATTAACTACATTAGTTATTTAGGAGATAGTTTTACAATTATAATCCTCTAAAAACTCAAGCCATCACATTTGTCACCTATTCAAGTGAGGCAATGTGAGAATGCCTTTATGGTCAATGGATATCTGAAACTTTACACCATACAAATAATGCCTCCATATGTTAAGTGCAAACACGACTATTGTAAACTCCAAGTCATACACTAGGTAATTCGTCTCATGCTTTTTCATTTGCCTCGAAGCATAACCTATAATTTTATTTTATTATATCGAAACACAACCAAGTCTCATATGAGAGGCATAGCAATAGACTATAAATCCTCATTGCTAGATAAGAATACCAATATTAGTGTGATATTCAATCTCATTTTTAACACTACAAAGTTATGCTCACACTCATGTGTCCACTAAAGTTAGGCATCCTTCTTAGTCAACAAGTGAAAGGAGATACTATACTAGAATAGTCCTCCATAACTCTACGATATATGTTACCGATCTAAGGAAATTACAAACCTCAAAAGCATTGATCGATATTTCTCAATTGACAAAGGTTGAGATCTTAGATGAATTTATGGAGATACCATTTTTTTATGTGACCAAGGAAGCCAACTTGCTCCAACAAGAAATCACACTTGGAAAATTTACATATAACTCCTTTTGCTAAAATAATACAAATACAATGTAAAGTGCCCAACATGCTCTTCCTTACTCTAAGAATACCCTAAGATGTCATTAATAAATACTATAAAAAGTTATCCAAATAATCCCCAAATACTTTATTCATCATGTCCATGAATGTTATAGGAGCATTCATCAACCTAAAAGGCATGGCCAAAAACTCGTAATGCCTATATCAAGTTCTGAAGGCTATCTTAGACACATCAACTACTCAAGTCCTTGACCTATGATATCTGAACCATAAGTTATTCTTTCAAAACATGCAAGCCCTTTTATAGTTGATCGAATAGATCATCAATCTTTAGTAGTAGATACTTATTCTTTATTGTCACTAACGCAATTGCCTATAATTTATACAAAGACACAAAGAACCATTCTTTTCTAACAATATGACAAAGGCTCCTCAGAGTGAAGTACTCGGTTTGATAAACTACTTCTCTATTATTAGTTCTTGCAACTACGTCTCAACTCTCGCAACTCAGCAAGTGTCATATGATAGGACTCCCTAGATATTAGATTGGCATCTAATTGCGATTCAATTCTACCTCTCACTCAAGTAGTCCAAGTAAGTCATCATAAAAAACATTCAATTCAATTCAATTTGATTGTTGTCAAATCCAATTGCGTACGGTACTTAGTAAGCCGATCGATAGGAGATTGCTTGTGATAAACATTTTTCATCCATCGGCCTCCTCATGGTTGTTCATGCAGTCATTTTAGTTGCATGCTAATTCTGAAAGCTAAGAAATACCCATAAATCAATGCCTACAATTAAAACATATAACTTAGTTATTAATTTATGAAAAATAACTATATGAAATATATTATAGCAAACAAAAGTAGTACAAATTCTTATCTAGAGCAAAGAAGTATGTCCATTAAGTTGTTGTGCCTTTAGTTAGGATGCCTTTCATAGTTGTCTCTACAAGTAGGTTAATATTGTTGCACTCCAAACATAATTATCAACCCTCTAAACACCGTGTGCCAATAGATATATGATCATTATTGGCACTCTATCTCTAAACTTATCCGAATATAATGTACAACCTAGATAATACAATAATTATATAACCTTATTTCATTATTGACTCCCCTTCTTGAAAAATTATTTTGGAGCACCTAAAACTTAATGGTCATCAATGCTCATTTTCAAAATATCATTCAAAATATCTTCCTTGCTTCTAGCTATCATTTCTTTTGTCAAGGCAATAAGTTGTTCCACCATTAGAAGACCGAGTATCTCATGGACAGCATAAAGTTTGATAATCATCTCATCCCATGACATATGAAAGTTGTTTGTGTATGGTTGTAAATGATTGATAAAAGTAGTGAATAATGTGTAGTCTATAACTTTATACAACAAACCTTCTTATTCAATAAATCTACTCCTATTTACAATCTCAACTCAATTATGGAGTCTCACAATTGTTCTCTACTAACAACATACCTTGTGTGGGTTGTTACCACTTTTTGTATGATTGCATATTTATATTTATATAGTCAGTTGAAATAGTGAGTATTGATATTGATTGTACAATTTCACTAAAGTTAGAAATTACCTATTTTTGCTAGCAATGTGACTTTCAAAGATAAGGTATAATCCTGACAAATCAAGGAATCTCCATCCTCACTCTCTTATATATAAATCTCAATCTTTGAGGTATCTATGGCCTCTTCATAATGTGCAGACATAGCTTTAGCAATATTTGTATTTGTCAAAATGTCTTCTTCTCTTCTTTGTCATTTGTGTGATCGTTCTTTGTATGATATAACGTTATGTCTCCTAAATGAAGCGGTGACATTATACCCTTTTACTCATGCCTTGTAAGCTATATCTGCATAGCAAAAAAAATTAGTTAATAAAATTGAAACAAGAGAGATGTGCTTGGGGTGTGTCTCGAAACGAAAACCCGATGAATTTTTCCAAGGAGAATTTAATAGAAAAGTAAAAACAACAAAAAAGACAAAATCAAAACCAAATCAAAGGCATACCTCGACGAATCACTGAATCTCCCATCGAATTGGCCTTATATTTCCTCTTCATATTTCTTCTTCTTTTTCTTCCTCTTCTTCTTCTTCTTCTTCTCATGATGATAATGATGATCAATGAGTTCCTTTATTGCAAATGGATGTAGATCCAATAATAGGTAATTGGGTAGGCTTCGACAAAAAAATGTGCCAAAGGGGGTAGCGGATGGTGGTTTGCATAGCAAGAGATTGAGAGTTTGTGGTTTGTTCATATGAAAAGGGTATCTTGGTAATTATGAGAAATTACTAAGAATATTTTGGGAAACATGTGAAAATGGGGTGTGGATAGTAAAAAGAGTGTGCTCGTATCAATCCTGGAGAAATATCTTGACAAGGCAGATGGATACAGCTGCCGTAAGAGTGACGATGGCCAAGTTGGCGGTGAATGAAACTTGGTTGGTACAAGCAGACCAGTCATTTTCGATAACCTCAAGTGTTATACGACTACTGACTGATAAACTTCATATCTTGCAGTTATGTCACGTTTAATACTATTTTAAAAACTTAAACGGCTAGCTTAATTATGCTAGCAAATAAAGGCCTTCAAAAGCAAGGCTAAGCGAAATGTTAGCCCTTTGCCATTGAACCAATGTAGTTTTAGAGAAAAAAGATAAAGGAAGATTTTAAGAGACAAGATGAGCAGTGGCCTCGTGCACGAGGCAAGCAGGCGCCTCACTTGATAAAAGTGACCTCGTTATCAATGTTATCTTTCTTTCTATGACAACATGGTTGACGATCCAATACTCAGCACAATATAATACTGGAAAAGTTTTCTAGACAGATCAGATTGTTCAGGGAGTGATAACACTCAACGAACAGTAAGATTGTGCCGAATGATCAAACCAACCGGTGGTATGGATTTTCTATGGACCAGGCCTACCGACATGCCTTGGTTCTAAAACAATTAGCGTGTCTGAGCTGAACACCTTTAGTAGTTTTCCTACAAAGAATGATGGGAGTGTAGATGTGTCACTTGTTGTGGATACCTGGCTTTGACCTCCCAATTTAACCAAAAAAGAAAATTTTCTCTGTATAATTTGTTGTGGGAAGTAAACCAAGGCCGATACCGATGCTTGGTGGTTTGGCAGTTGTTTCCCTTAAGCAAGATCACGAGTTCGAGTCTTGTGAATGCAGAAAACCAGGAGTGGGGGAGGAGAGTTTTACCCTCATGGTGGACTGACCCAACTCAAACTGGATCAATTGGGGTCCTTGTGTGCTTCTTCTAGATGCCCGTGGTTTCGACCCAAAGAAAAAGAACACAAGGCCGAGTGACTAGATATTGCTTCTTTGGCACATCACAGCTACTGCTATTATTTGTTTTGCTTCAGTCTGAAAATGTTTTTCTTTAGAGATCATACCAAACCAAACCCCAAAACCAGTTGGGTTATAACCGGAGTCAGATTACATCAATAGTTACATATTAAACAAAATGGCTGGTTATTTGGATTGGATTCTTTATTATTTAAAATGTCATCGCTCAAACCAAGAAGCACATTGTATACATGATGAATGAATCCAACTGGGTTAGATTCGGAGTCTGACCCATTTACATCCGTGTCCGGATACCGTGAACCAATGGCCATGGTGAGTTCCATTAATGATGAAGTGTGCATGAGGAGCATTGGCTTAGCTCTGGCTCTCGCGTTGCTCATGGTGAGTTCGATTCGAGGGCATCCACGCGTGTCTTAGGCTTTAGGCTTCCCTTAGGAAAGGAAAAAATGATGGAGCGTATGTAGTATATGTGGGTTATGAGTTGGCTAAAGCTGTTGTTTCCTTATTGAGCTTCAATCCGAAATGAAACTTCATATCAACTTCTTTTCCTGTATACTTGTCCAAGTTACAATCAATCATCCATTGCTTCTTTGAAACATCAACTAATAAGATATGGTCTCAACAACAAAGTTGTCAATCGTGTTGCAACACGACATAGGCCATCCCACTTTCAGGTTTCTGACACGGTTAGGTTCTAATTGGAACCGGCTATCTCCATGTAGCCCTCTCTCAAAATGTCAAACCCGTTGTATAGCACCAAAGCTGCAGCTCAACTGGCACTCGGATGCACTTCTGCTGGTGGGAGTTCAATTCCAGGGGTTTGAATGTGTGTGTTAGGCTTTGGCCTCTCTTTTAAACAAAAAGAAAAAGAAAAAGAAGAAAATATCAAAACTAATGTAAGCATATATCTCCTGTATGTACAGATAAAAAATTGTCAACAATACTTTTGCAATAAATAACTATGATCGTTATTTTGAAATTCTAATGTCATTACTCTCGCCAGGGGGTTCAACTGAAAGGATCCATCCTCTACTTGAACGTCGCAAGTTTCTCACTTCAAGCATATCCAATAGATGGGGCATCGCACCGACTGCACTACGCACAAAGCATTTTCAACAATAAAAAGCCATAACTATTTAAGGCTATTAACAGAAATATCTAATAAGACACTCTATTTTCATTCGAAATAGAAAAACAAGGCCATTTTCTTTCAAACTCAAATCATTTATCTAAAATATTGAACTTCTTAGTTTATATTTACACATTTTCAAATGAATCTCAAGTGACAGGTTTAGTGTGTTTTGAACTTGTCAGATCCGGTCCCAACCAGAGATGAACATTGAATACGATACGAACCCGTAGGAGACCCACCAAATGTGGCATAACGTAATGTCCGCAAATCGAGAAAAGTTTTGCATTTAAAAGTTGAAATTTTAGCATTTTCTTTATTCATTTTTCCAAGAGAAAGTCGGACAGGTCCGTAACTGTAAGCGTTGAGCTGGTGGTATTCACCCGCAGCATGTGTTGGGCCCCATGACCGAAATTGAAGGACCAGTGAGCGCATGACTCGTCATCCAGGTCGTCGGAGTGGGCCCTGGTAAATCGTGAACCCTCAAGTGGTATTGCCACGTCGGCTCCTTGTAGTCAAGGGTCAGCAGAGCGAGATCCGCTTGATGCCTCGCTCTTGGCGCTTGTTCCGCCACGACGCCCCCTTGCACGGAACCGTCCACACGGCACCACGTATTTCTCTTGAGACCCCCTCCCAGTTCCCAACCACTCGTTGCAGCTCTACTTTCCTTCCCTTCAATCTCAAGTTTACTGACTTATGCCTGGACTGGTGTTCAATTACTCTGGGTATGGGCCTTGGATCAAATCAGCTACCTTAATTTCGATTCAGTTTCTGTATTTAGTCATAAACATTTCATTTAAGACTATTAATCTTGTTTAATAGAACGATGCGAATCAACCTATGCTTATTTGATTACCTTAAGAAAAGGTCTCGAGTTCAAGCCTTGTGAATCTTTACCCACCATATTGGGCCGACGTTGATCAAACCATATTCATTGAGGTCCCAAATTCTTTTTTTCTTTTGGAGATAATATTAACTGAAACCTTATCTTCATCTCAGGCTTGTTTGGCAAACAACGGGAATTGGACCCATTTCTTTATTTTGTCAAGCATATATATCGTCCTAAAACAGCTGACAATATAACGCGAAATATTAATATTCAAACGGACGGCCCATGCGGTCTGATCGCGGGGACCATATGGCCGACCGGGGACTAGGCTCACGCGTACGTCACGTGCCCGATCCCCTTCCCGTGGACGAGCATCCGCCACGTCCGACGTCGCGAACCCTAGTCCGTATCTCTTCCAGCTGGACTCCACGTCATTGTAGGCCCTCCATCGAATAAAATAAGCATCCCCAAGATGGCCACACCTTCCGGAGGTGGATGGTTTTTGCATCGGACGGTCTGCTCTCTGCCACGTGGATACATCCGGCCCCTTTGTTCGATGACGACGCCGTACGGTCCTTCTATAAATACTTACCTTCGTTTAGAATTGTTGGTTTGGTCCCTTTTTATTTCTGCAGACTGATTTTTCTGTTTCAGAGAGAGATGAAAGGGTGCGAGTTATGCGACAGACCGGCGAGGATGTATTGCGAGTCGGACCAGGCTAGCCTTTGTTGGGGCTGCGACGCCAAGGTTCACTCGGCGAACTTCCTCGTAGCGAGGCACTCGAGAAGCCTGCTGTGCCAGACGTGCCAGGAACCTACTTCATGGCGCGCAGCGGGAGGCCGGCTCAGCCCGACGGTCTCCGTCTGCCAGAAGTGCGTGTCGAAGCCGAGAGATAGATCCGCGTCGGATGTTGAGGTCGATAGCGGCGAGAGGCCGATCAGTGGAACAGACGATGAGCAGGAATGTAACGATGATGATGATGATTTAGAAGAAACTGAGGAAGAGGAGGAGGAAGAAGATGAAGAGGTGGATGAAGAAGAAGAGGAGGACGCAGATAACCAGGTGGTGCCATGGACGTCGTCATCCATTTCTGGGCCAGTGGCCAGCACTAGCAGCGAGGAGGAGACTTCTAGCCGCAACTGCAGCCACGGGCAAGCTGGATCGGGAACTCCACTCGGCGTTTCGTTGAAACGGGGGCGTGAGAACGAGGATTCATTGTATCAGGTTCGGACCTCGAAATTCTGCTTGCGTTTTCGATTTTGTAGGCGGATCGTCGGTATGTAAACGGAGAAAGAGTAATGGAGAATTTGTTGATAGTATGGGCTGTCTCCCGTTTGAATTTTAAGGATTTGCCTTTCGTGTAATTGTTTTCTACATTTTCACTTTCTTTATGGCATTTTGTATTCGTGTTCAGTTTTGCTTTTGTTAGCACACTTTCAGTTCTGCCGGGATCCGCTGTACTCAGTGGTGAAAAGATCCTACTGATAATCGTTTAGATGGATCTTTCTACATTCCCTCCTCTATTATCTGGCGGAGACTGTTTTTTTGCCTTCTCTTCTCCTAGATCTTGCTTAGTTCAGTTTTGATTTCTGTTCTCGTTAATTGATTAGGCAGGTTGATCCTTCCCTGCAGAGAGTTTTGTTCAGTTTCGTTTTCTCTTCTCATAAATTGTGAAGTGGCTTCATCGAGGTTTCGTTTTCTTCTGTAATATTAGTATTGATTTTTCTAGCCGTATACTCTTCTGCGGGATGTCCGATCTGATGATCACCTACAGCGATTTTCAGGAGGGGATTCGATGCTCACTGTCTCAAGCGACCTATTCCGTACCCGACAAGGAAGCAGCACCGCCAGCGCCTTCCGGACTGCCGAAGCCAAAGAAGGCCTCCCGGGAGAGCGATTCTGCGTCTTACTCCAGGAAGGGTCTGAACGAGAGGGTAAGTCATCGTCTTCCGAACGAGGGGAAGAACAGCGTGGAGAGGGCCACACCCATCGTCGACATCTTCCGTAACCGCCTTTCCTCTGTCGATCTGGTCTCCGATGACTCCAAGAGACGTCCGATGTAAAAAATAAATAGAAACAAGAAAAAGATAGAAACGGAAGGTACTCACCTTCCTCCTTTTTATTGTTACCTCTTTTAACCGATCTAACTGCCGCTCTTATTGTCAGCAACTCCGCGGTAAATTTTTATAATTAAGAAAACATGAATTGAATTGTCTCCCATTCTTTTTGATAGATTCCTCCTTTGTTCCTTGGTTCTGTTCGCCATAACAAAGGTAAAGTGCAATGTGGTGAACAACTGGAACAAAATTAGCCCGAAATTTGAGCAGAGAGAAAGAGAGAGCACGCATGCAAAAGAAAGCTTCAATGAATCTCTCTTTTGTCAATTTCAGTAAATTTCTACTACTGTGACGCTTGTGTGTGCATGTGTGTGTGGGAGAGAGAGGGGGGGCCGGGGCGGGTGGGGGGGAGGTCGCTTGACGTTGATCTAGTTGGGCGTTTGGTGTTCGTGGTCGTGGCCGCTTGCCTAGATGAAGATGGCTTCTTTCGGTGAGTTTTCGTAATGAAGGCGCTGCCGTTTCTCTCTGTTCAGATTTGCTTGTTTCGTAAGCGGTGGGTGGTATTGCTAAAACCGGGACACTGATTTATCATCTCATCCCCTGACGCATTTCTCGTTGTGTTCTCTCTCGCTTTCTCTCGTTTGGTTGGTGTCTCATTGAATGTGGACTTGTCTCCTGGCTTTCCCTTTTGTGAACTACAATTGTTGCTTAGTGTTTGAGCATTCGTTATTGCCTTGGTACGTGATTGTCGCCATTAATATTGGCCTTCATACCGTATGTAGTGGTACAAATGGGCTGAGTTTTGACTGGTTTTCGCCCATTTCACAAACCCTATACCTATGTTTGAGGTCGGCTAGTTTGAAGAAATGAAATTCTTAACTTGGTTCCAAAAGCTAATAAAGCTAAATCGAGCGTGAGCCTAAACGGGCGTTTCTATCGATTCATGTCTGGTTTTTATGTACATTTGCATGATGTACGTTCTTTTTCCACCCGAGACTGGTGGTTGAGAAATGGGCTGCGTCCGCTCTGGCCTTGGCTCATGTCCCCGGCCTTTTAATTTCGGATGTACTAACTGAATTCATCATCTGAAAGGACGCTCCTATTTAAAATTCAACTTTCATGAATTTGGACAGCACTGACTAGTGGGACGGTTTCGACCATCTATCTTGGACTGCATCTGGTGCTTGAGAAGATCATTCTATCAGTTTCAATTTTAGATGCAAGCACAGGGCTGATAACGAACCGAGCGGCTTGTAGTTTGGCTTGTTCGTTACTTCTTTGCGTTAGGTTCACTAAACCATAGGTGCTGAACATGAACATGGTATGTTTGGCTGGTGAGAGCTCGCAAAATGACAATTTTCTTTTTCTTTTTATGAAACCGATGCCCTCAAGATAATTGTATTAAAGTATCTATGTAATTTGCAGGTTTTTCAAGAATAAAGGCCAATCTATTAGGATATCTAAGAAAATCTCCCTCTCTCTCTCTCAATTGTTTGGCTCGTAAAGGATAATTTGGTCCATTCATAAACATGTTCGAATAGTTTGGCTAACAGGGAGCTTGACTGATTAGTGTAGAAGACAAGCAGCAAATTAGGGTTCTTCAGTTTGTTCGTCTGGTTTACCAGCCATAAGAGCTCACTAAAACCGGGTTACAGTTTGGTGGTTCATGGACTGCTTAGATCGACTTTAAGCTTCTTTCTCTACTCGGACTAAGAGAAGATTGTTGAAAAGCAATATCAAGAGCCAGTGCCTAGGCCCTTGCAGTAAGAAAACTATTTATTTATTTCTAAATGAATTTTCTAAAGGTTAAGCGCCGCCCATCTCACGTAGAATATTCTTTGCCCACCCTCTTTGCGGGTGCGTTTATTTCTTTAATCACCTCAATCCTGTCAAACGGTTGTTCTATTATTTATATATTTAACTTCCAACTGGTGAAGGTGAAATGAACTACGTTTCGTTACGTTTCTTCGTTCCAATCTCTTAATCTTTGTATAAAAAATAATAAGGAAAAGGTTTTCCTGAAGGGAAATTACGGATAGGCATAGTTGATTTAAAACGGCAAAGGAGTGGAACCGTACATACCTTCGACCACCTTGTCTTTCGTTCCTTCATGGAGAAAATTGTGTGGCTGATAGCAAAAGTGGGGTTGCCATCATCATCGAATTACTAATGAACTCAGCCACCATTACCCCGATAGCCGTAGAGACATTGGTATATGCTAAATCATTTAGGTGATGAGGTTGAGATTTGCATCTATAAAGTAAAAAGTATATGTATCTTTTTGGCCAGTAGACTTGAACACTTTTGCTTTTTAAATTTCAAATCTTAATCATCTATCAATAAAAATGAATGTTAATTTTTGTATATATTATCACCCTTAGGTACTATCAAATCTAAATAAATTTCAACCATCCATCACCGAATGAATGGTTGACATTTGTTTGGATTTATTAGTACTTAAAGTACTAACATATACTAGTGTCTCGATCTATATATACACATATATAGAGAGAATGTGATAAATTTGCATATCAGTTTATACTCAAACATCTTTAAAGATCTCAATCAAAAAGAAAAAAAGTACAAGGTTAATGTATCCTATGTTTCGAGAAGAAGGAAACAGAAACAAAACTGGAGATATATATTTATTTACATATAGACAAAGAAAAATAAATATATGGTGCAAAATATATACAAATACAGTTTATATATATATATATATATATATATATATATATATATATATATATATATATATATATATATATATATATTTATATATATGTATTGGTAATATACAAGTACATCTAATATGCAAGCATATATACATAAATACTACACAAAATACTATATATAAATATGTATTGGTAAAAGAATAGAAAAATCAGTAGCAAATAGTAAATAAAAAAGCTTAGATTGGAACTAAACTCCAATACAATAAAAAAACTGGATTCCGAAGGGGTATTCCATTTTGGTATGTTCCCAAAGCAAGAAACTGTTCATGCAACCTAGAATGGACCTTGTATTATTTTACCTTTTGCTTTAAAAATCTCAAGCATTGATCTTAAAATTCAAACAATTGAGATCTTTAAGAAGACTTGAGCATGGTTGGACATGCACATAGACTATGCTTCTTTCTCTCTATATATATATATATAAAAGAGAGAAAGAAAATTATATTATGTCTTTCGTGCATAATCTTACATAAACATTTTTACCTTTAAATCAATGAGATCAACAATTGAGATTTGAACTAGATTTGAACTAAAGTACCATTCACTTTTGTAAATTGTATTTAATGGTCACGTGCATTAAATACTTTTTTTATTCAAATCTCAACTATTGTTCTCAAAGAATCGAATGATCCAAATGTTTATAAGATTAGGCACCACATAAGAGCCTGTTAAAATATTATCTTTCATTCTCTACTGTATTCATCTTGATGGTTGGTATAATGTGTCATCAACTTCGGTTTGATCCGGTGATCTTCATTGTTGTTATTGGATTTTACATCGATGATTTAAACTATATGAAAGAAATGTTCTCCTCATCGAAGTAATTTTCAACAACGATGTTTGGAGGGCTAACTATCAAACCATGTAATCGTTTCCATAGTCGGCCGTCCATGTTTCTGCTGTTGGAAGATGTTTTCCAGTAGTGTAACAATCATCCTTTCTTTGTATCCTCTACATCAGACATGGCGGTTTCAGGTAAACCGAGACTAGCAGTTTGAATCAGTGGTTTTGGTTTTCCGATGAACTCTGAACCATAAAGAAACTGGGTTCCACTTGGTTCAGTTTACGGTTCTTAATTGTCGATCCCAGGTTAGGTTTCAGTTTTTAATGAAAAAAATGACAAAAACCTATAAAAATATTTAAAATTTGATTTTTTTTTATAGAATTGGATTAAAATCAGTGGTTTGAAGCAATGGTTCCATTACGGATCCATGGGAGGAAAAACCATACGATCCCCAAATCGGTTATGGTTCCGGGTCCAGTAAGGACGGTTTGGTTTTCATGAGTTTCAAATCCAATTTGATTATGGTAAAATCACCGGGCCAATCTCAAAGGAAACATTATGAGCACAGAGCTGGTAACCATGTTGAATGAGTCTAAATGCGGCTGTTTGAACTTGTGTCACTTCTAAGTGGAGGCAAACACATAACACAGGTTGGTTCAAACAAGATCAACTAGAGCTGCCTGATTGACATATTTTCCATACTTTTAAGATCCATTGCTAAACAAATATCATTAGAAAATCTTTTACATTTAAAGTTAAACTATTTCAATATTTTTTATTCTAAAATTAAATTCTTGTCTTCTTCAGTAAGGTTACAACCATCTAACTGGTTAAGTGCCACTTTTCCTTAATTATGTGTATTAAGCACATAAACCTTATTAAATTCAGAAGAGTGAAACAAGCTAGGAAAGAAGCCGGTTGTTTACCCTGTTTATTTACGTATCCTGAATGTTTACGATCAACAAGGGTGATCAGGGGTAAGGCAACCCTCCCTAAGTTCCCTGAATTGTAAACCAGTTGCCCTAAAACTTTATTTGAGCACCAAAGTTTAAGACTTTAAAATACCTAGTCTAGTTGGCCCCAAAATATTTATTTGAGCACCAAAGTTTAAAACCTTAAAATACCTAATCTAGTTGGCCCCAAAATATTTATAGTTTTGCTTTAGACTTCAAGTTGTTGCCTCAACAAGCAAAATGGGATAAGCTGAACCGAACCAAACCACGAGCGAGTGATTGAATGGACAACCTACATATGTTGGAAGTCGTCCTCACATTATGTGCCATTTTGGATCATGGTTTGTATTCGTTGTAAGGATCATGTCAACTCCATACATTGTATGAGTTGTTGGCCATATTCATTCATTAATTACCCAACTCGGTCAATCATGGAGGATTTCTCTCATTGTGAATTGTGGTTGCTGATCTTTCGATGGACGTGTGGTTCTCTTTTGAAATAAATTTATACCGAAGTGTGGATGCAAAGCAAAGATGGGACCTCATTCTCAAAGTTGTCGTTTCTTGAATTTAGGAGGATGCTTCGATTTTGTCCCACTTTATTTGTTGCAAATTAACTACGACTATCATCACCTGGCTTCGGCTCGAGAGTTTGAAGCTCGGGGAGAGAGAGAGAGAGAGAGAGAGAGAGAGAGTCTTTGTATGCGTGTGCTTGTGATGAATAAAACTCATGGTAGAGAAAAGTCAGCATCATAACTCAACAGGACATGGCGTTTAGCAGTTGTAGTAATGCATGTTTTTTTGCATAGTTCATCTAAAAAATGAAGATAGTAAACATAATATTTTCGAAAGAAAAAAAGGATATTGATGCTTAAATCGAGAACTCCCTATAAGTTTTTCCTGTGAAGTACGCCGGGGTACCTAAAGCCGGAAGAGCTCCAGCTAACCCGTGCGAGCTGGGTCTGCCCATTATGGGGTAAAGCTCTTCCAGTACTGGTTTTCTCCATTCACAAGACTAACTCCAGACTTTGCTGAAGGAGATGTGTCAAACCACTTGCATCTATCAACCGTTAGCTTAAAAGTTTTGTTTCTTTCTTTCTCTTTTTCCTTTCACATCCACTATTATTTGTAACTAGGGTAAAGAACCATGGCGACTCTGCCCCCCCTACTATGTAAGGCCCTTATTAGAGGCCAGTACTGCGCTACAGAGCACTCTATCTGCTCGTAAACTGCAAGAATTGTCCACCATGCTTGTGGTTGTATGCAAATTTCACTCTTTCCCTTGCTTTTCCAGTAGACTAGATCGCCGCACACCAACGACCGTTTCAGCCGGAACAAAGAACTGCTACTCAGGTAATCTACCACATAAGAGGCTCCAAGAAATGAAAGCTCAGTAGAAAATCTAAGAGGAAAAAGGAGCAGGCGTTAATCTATAAATAGAGAGCAGTGTAGTGTACGGAGAAATAAAGTGAAATACACGAAGAATCACTCAAAAATTAAGCATTCCTCCTAAGTAAAATCTATTGAAAGGAAACCTAGAAAATACCGAAACACTCATATCTCTTTAAAGATATGTTGTTGCTGAGCACGAGGAACAGAGGACACCAAAGGGTCAACAAAGAGCAAGAACCTGCTACCGGGTCATTGAAAATCCCCACATCTCGTATCATAGCATGATTTTGTCCCTATAAACAGGTATGCCTTAGTGTAAATAACAAAAAAGGAGAGAAAGAAGACGATGAGAAATTCCTGTAATTGTTTGGAAGCGGCAGATCATTTTGCCAGAGAGGGCAAGAGGGAAAACCCTACCTAAGTCTAGATAGGGCAAACCCTGCTTCAGTCAAGACAAGGCAGAGGGCAAATCCATAACATGATATAGTTTAAAAATTACAAACTGTCACTACATAAAATTACCAAAATATCTAGATTTTTTGAGTAAAAAGACTATTTTGCCCTTATCCAGGTGAAAAGTCAATTTTGCTCTCTAATAGTTTATTAAAATTATGAAAAACTGAGATATTGATTTACTTTTCTACTCTTACCGATTAAATTTATTATAGTATTGTCACTGTATCAAAAGACAGATTTGTCCTTGTTCTTTTGAGGAAATTACGAATTTAGACTTAAGGGCGAAATTACGAATTTACTCCCGATCAATGATGAATTTTCAGAAATACTAAACAGCAACTTTACTGTTTTGTCCTTAATCTTTCTGAAAATTACAAAATCGGATAAATAATAAAATTACTATTTTACCCCTCGTGTTTTGGAAAATTAACAAAGGTAGGAATTTTTTGAGAAAAATTATGGATTTATCTCAGCTTATTTTTATATTAAAAATGAGTTATTTTTAGCTCATTTTTGTGATATTCTCCATCGTGCTAATTATATTTATGCTATATGTGTTTTATTCCTTGATAAGTGTTTTCTTTTTAGACCATCTAATTATTATAATTTTCAAACACATAAAAATGAACTCTAGAATATGTGTGTCATAACTGACAAAGACTGAAAAACACACTCTAACACTTAAAGAAGTAGAGTATGTCCTAAAAGAAATTATGGGTCTACCACCACCAAACGCAATAAAGCAACAAATAGGAATGTATAAAACATTTATTAAAGACAACACAATAGAAAGAACCGTCATGTTGACGTACATAAAGGATGACATGATCAGGGTCTTCGAGGAATTCGAGACCGCGAAAGAGTTGTTCGATTCTATAATAGCTAAATATGATACAATTGTCAAGCTTCATGTCCAATTGCTACTACAAAAATATAATTCCTTCAAAATGAAATAAGGGGATAATGTAGTATAACATGCAAACCATATGTTAGTAATGGCAAAGGACCTACAGTCATCCCAGAACCGATTCAGATATCTATAATATTGAAAAGTCTTCTCTCGTCATGGAACATGGTGACCACTGCCCTCAAACTAGGGTCAGAAATTAACATTTATGAATTGCCCCTGAAACTAGCAATTAAGTAAGATCATATAAGGAAAAACAAAAAGAAAAAATTGCTAGTAGTATAAGATGAGATAGGGTTTACCTCTAACTCCAACCAAAGGAGAAATCAACCAAACAAAAAGTTTGGCAAAAATAACAAAAAGGACGGTCAATCTTTTAAAAAAATATAGGAAATCGCTTTTCGGGTAAAGTGTTTTAGTTGTAGAAAGATGGGACATTAGAAGAGAGATTGTCACAACAAAAAAATAAAGGAAACAACCCACAATGCGGACAATCGATAAAGTAGGAGATAATCTACATGATATCGCAATATCTCTACATGAACCGCCCCATGACTGATTGGTGGATTGACTCTATAGCAACCAGACATATCTCAAACACTAAGGAAGGGGCAATGGATCTAACTGAGTACAAACTAGGAGAATATCGAGTGTATATGGGAAATAATATTTTCTCAGATGTTATAGGTATTGGGCCCTTTAGAATATTTGTAAAAGGCATACTGGTTATATTGATTGATGTATTAATTGTGTCATCTATAAGACGCAATCTAATTTCCGTCCTTATCTTAGTGAAGAAATGTTTTGAGGTCAAGTTTGTTCTTGATAAGGTGACTATGGAGAAATATGAGAATATTTTTATTTGAGAAATTTGATATAGAACATGGACTGTTCAAACTGAAAATTAATGAGAATGAAAATCCTTCTCCTTATATTGATTGTGCCTTTAATGTTGTGAATGTAAGGCATAAATGCCTTAGGCATATAAGTCTGGAAACGTTAAGTAAATTATCCAACTTTCACTTGCTACCGAGATTTGAGGAAAACACTTTCAACAATTGCTAAGCTTTTATACTAGAAAAAATGACAAGAAAAGTTATTTCCAAAGAGACAACAAGAGCAACAAGCTTGTTGGAGATAATTCACATGGATTTATTGGGACCCTTCAGAGTAAGGTCACATCATAGAAATGTTTATTTTATAACCATTATCGATGATTACTCGAGATATACATATTTATATCTCCTAGCACATAAATTTGATGCACTTTAAACTTTTAAAGAATATAAATGAGAAGTTGAAAATCAACTAGGGCATTTAATGAAAGTCTTGAGATCAAATAGAGGTGGTGAATATACTTATACAGAATTTCTGGAATTCTGCAAAGATTTTGATATTACAAAGCAAAATACAATGCTCAAGACACCTTAATAGATTGTGTAGTTGAAAGATATAACAGTATCTTACTTAATATGATAATAGTGAATGGTAATTGATGCCTCTCTACCAAGGATATTTTGAGGAGAAGCAATAAGTACAATGATATACAGACTCAATAGGGTACCATGTAAGGCTATATTCACTACACCATATGAGATGTAGTTTGAAATAAAATTCAACCTAGGTTATCTTAGGAGGTGGGGATTTATTGCATATATAAAGATCTTTGATCAGTCTAGAGTTAAGCTAGACAATAGGTTCTTAAGATGTATATTCATCAGATATCCTAAAGGCTTAAAAGGATATCAATTTTATCATAAGGATCACGGACTGATAGAGAGCAGAGATGTTGAATTTTTAGAAGATACTAAGAATGATATATTGGAAAATAATGATGAGTATACTGACGATCTAGTAGACCTAGATCAATCATTATTTGAACTCATAGAATACCTTCCTAAAACAACTGAAACTTTAAATACACATAAAAGGTCAAGGGCCACACCATCCTATTTTAAAGATTATCACACTTATCTTATAGAAGAAGTGTGTAATTCGGTGGATTTAGATGAGTTGACTGATAACTTGACTTATTAGCAAGCTATGAACTCATCGAAAGCAATAGACTAGGAAAAAGTCATGGATGAGGAAATTGAATCCATTGAAAAAAACAAGGTTTGAGAATTGCCAAAAGGAAGGAAAGTCATAGGCTATAAATGGGTTCTGAAAAAGAAATATAAAGTCGATGATTCTATCAACAAGTTTAAAGCAAGGTTGGTTGGAAAGAGTTTTTTGCGAAAAAAGAGGATAGATTATGTTGAGACATATTCATCTACTGCAGAATTTGCATCTATAAGAATAATCCTAGCAATATCTGCATATTATGATTTGGACTTATATAAGTTAGATGTAAAGAAAACTTTTTGAAACAGAGATTTAGATGAAATCATATACATACAGCAACCTAAAGGATATATAGTTGAAGGCCAAGAAGATAAAGTATATAGGTTGAGAAAATCCCTATATGGCCTGAAACGGTCACCTCATCAATGATATTTAACTTTTCAAAATGTCATAATTGAACTTGAGTTTGTAACTAATGAGCTTGATCACTGTATATATATGTTTGAAACAGTGGAAGTCACTTTGTCATCTTATCGTTATATGTAGATGACATATTGTTGACTGAAAATGACAATGACATGATTGTCAAAACCAAGTCATGGTTAAACTCAAGGTTCGAAATGAAGGATATAGGGAAAGTATCATATATCCTAGGTATAAAGATCTCTCGTTATAGATAATCTAAACTCTTATGCCTAAGTGAGGAGAGATATATTGACTATATCCTCAAGAAGTTCAAAATGGGTGAATGCAATTATGTTATTACACTCATTGCAAAAGAGGTCAAACTAAGTAAGGTTGATTGTCCTGGTGAAGGAAACGATAAGCCTAACATTTCTTATGCATAAGTTATGGGTAGCTTGATGTATGCTATGTTGTGTACAAGATCTGATATCAACTTTGTTGTTGGTCTTCTTAGTAGATATCAAAGTAATCTTGAATGACAGCATTAGATAGTTGTAAAAAGGATTTTAAGATATCTGAAAGGAATAAAAGACTTGAAACTGTCTTCAAGCAGATTAACTTAAAGTAGTAGGATACTTAGATGTTGAATTTGTTGGGAGCAAAAGCAAATCAACCTCGGGACAAATATTCTTATTTGGAGGTGGTGTTGTTTATTAGGTATTTAACAAATACGGTTGTGTAGCATTGCATACACAGCAAGCTAAGTATGTGGCTTGCTATATGACTACAATGAATGTCGTTTGGATAAGCCGTTTTATACGAGATTTGAACTTGGAGATAGCCGACGAGCTAGTTGTCATTTACTGTGACAACAACACAGCAAGTACTCTTATCAAGAGTGGAGCTGAAAGCTCCAATAGCAAGCATATAATGGTTAAATACCACTATATTCTTGATATGGTCATGAGAAAGAAAATATCCATCTCATACATGCCAACTCATGATATGTTGACCTTGACTAAAGGCATAACAGAAGATCTTTTCTCAAAACATGTTGTGAATATGAGTTTGAGATATGTTTGATTATTGTATAGGTAAGGAACTACACAACAAGTGGTGATTTTTGTAGCAAACATAAAATGACATTACTTGAAAAACCCTGCAAAAGTGGGAGGAAAACCATTATGTCAGTTCACTTGGCTCGAATGGCCAAGTGGGACATGTAAGAAAACATATGGTCATTCTCAGCAACCCTAGCATAGAAACGGCTAGACTAGTCATCCAACCGTTATCTATGGAAGGGATGCAGGAAATGATGGTTGTAATGGCTATCAAAGGCTATCGGGCAGTTACAGAGCTTATCCGTAACTGACCGGATAAGGGGCTCTAGGAAGGAAAGCCTAGTAGGGAACCCGGGAGGAAAAAGGAGCAGGTACTGCTCTATAAATAAAGAGCAACGCACGAGAACGATATACACAGAGATAAAGTAAAATACACAGGGAATCACTGAAAAATTGAGCATTCCTTCTAGGCAAAACCTACTGAGAGGAACCTAAAAAATATTGAAACACTCATACCTCTTTGAAGATCCATTGTTGTTGTGTACCTGAGCACGACGAACAGAGGACACTGGAGGGTCGACAAAGAGCAAGAACATGTCGGCGGGTCTTCAAAAATCCCCACATACTCAAATCAGAATAGAACCAAGATGGATACAGGTTTTGAATCAAACCCCGAGCTAAATTGTACGAAAAAGAATTCACATAAAAGTACGACGGGAATCAAAATATAGGGTTATCCATTGGATCCTACTAAGACCACTCAAATGAGAAATCCATGCAAGAACCATTTTAGTTACTTCATCCATTTTCATATCTATTTGTTTTGTTTAAAGCCAATTCTTTTTAATATCCAAGCCTATTAAGCATTATTACATGTTGGTTCATATACAAATTTGATCCTAAGGGGGTGCTTGATTACAAGGTTAGATTATACTTCCACACCGTGGTCAATCTTGTAATTGGGTAAAAAGTGGGGTTGTATTATACGCATGCAAAAACATTTGATTAAAGAAACTATAGTTTCAGTTCCGTAGTATGAGGCCTCATAATCAAATACCTCCTAAACACTTCCTAAATTTACTACAAGTTGAAAGCATGCCCACCATCATGACACATCGAAAGACAAAATATGTTTTTCATTTGTTTTCTGAGATGGATTTGGAAAGTTGAAGACAGAAAGATAATAGTAAGTCTGATCCTTTTACCTTTCAATTGTAAAGTACATGTTACTCCCCTGCTAAGCACTTTTTACCGTTATTTATCACCATGAACTCTAAATCCCTCCATTAAAGAAGCCTAAATGTTATTAACACAAATCTAATCAAGTTTGTCTCATCAAGAAAAAGAAAATGTTTGGGTTCTTCTTAAGCATCCTTGTATTATTTCAATCCAAACAATTTTGTAAAATAGCATTAGCATGGAAACCATAAAACTGAAAAGGTTACTACCCGAAAGTAAAGTTGGGTAAGGCATGGTTGGGAAAAGCCCATATAGAGTTTGAACCAATAAGTTGAGCGATCTCTACCATCTTATTAGTTACTTTTTCTATGTTAACCGAGCTCCACGAACCCAGACATATTTCCTCTTTCCCCATTTTTGTTTACACCTTTGCACACCCAGCGAGTGGAACTCATGACCTTCATCTTGTGAGCTGAGCCCCTGTCAGTATAGCTCCCACCTTTTATCTTAGCACTTCTCATATGAAATAGTAGATAGATTCAAGAAAGCCTTGACCCATGTTTACGTTTGTCGACAAGCTTCCGGGGTTGTTGCCCATCAACAAGTTGTGCCTTGATGAATGCGTCGTTTGTGCTAATCATGCATGCACCGAATGAATGTCCAAAATCATCTAGAAAAAACAAAATTGCAAACATCAACCCTAGCTAGAAACAATTATCAGCCTCTCCCTGGGTGAAATCTGCAATAAATGAGCATGTGCATGCCCACGCTGGGGTGTTATATATATATATATATATATATATATATATATATATATATATATATATATATATATATATATATATATGTGTGTGTGTGTGTGCATATATATATATGTATATATATATATATATATATGCATGTATATATATGTATGTATATATATATATGTATGTATATGTATATATATGTGGTTATGAGTTAACTCACGTGCATATTAACATTAATAAAACAAGTAGGACCAATCATATGCATGAATAAATGTGATGATTGGCCATTTCAATAGGTTGGTGGCTTGGCCCCTTCTAAGCGTACGACTGTGAAGGGTGAACCACTAGAACCATATACATGAATCAAAACCATTAAACGCTAGCCAAGCATTCAGTCCTGCAGATTATATATATATATACAAACACATGCGTGTAGACTCCATCGATGGTGTGGATGGTTTAGACGGGACTCAGTATATCGAGTTTGGTTCGGGTATCCAACGTCACACACAAAGCCCCTTGGCCAGATACTGTGAACGAAACCATTTCCGATAATGATAAGGTTTTAAGAGTTTCGGGAATGTCCACTGCAGATATCCGTCAAGTGAGTGACACTATTTGGTGGTATATATTTACTATTGTTTAACGTTACTTTATAAAATTATTATTTTCCATTCAAAGAAAATAAACACACATGCATGCACAGGCATACATATATATATATATATATATATATATATATATATATATATATATATATATATATATATATATATATATATATATATATATATATATAGTTGTAATGCATAATGTCTTTTGGTGTTTAATTTTAAATAAACATGTTCATTGTTTGATATTTATGATGAATGGTTGAAATGATAAAACAACAGGCATTTAATGCACATGATTAATTAAATTTAAAGTACAAAAGTGTAATGATACTTTTAATTTAAAATCAGTATTATTAATCATGTCGATCACACAATGAAATATTTATGAAAGACTATGCACGTAAAGACATTACGCATTTATCACGATATATAGAAAGAGAGAAGTAGTTTTAAATGCATAATGTTTTTCAATTCATACCCTTGCATAAACATCACTACCGTTTGAATAACATGACCATGGAGACTTGAATTAAAAAACATTTAATGCAAAGCAACAAACAAAAGTACAACAATACTATTAATTTAAATCTCTGTCATTAATCTCAAAAATGAGACGATGAAAAAGTGATTATACAAGATTATGTACCGAATATATATATATATATATATATATATATATATATATATATATATATATATATATATATATATATATATATATATAGAGAGAGAGAGAGAGAGAGAGAGAGAGAGAGAGAAGGCCCTTTATCAAGTAAAGTATTTAAAAAATGAGAATCCTAATATCCTATTCTAAAATAGACTAGTTCAGGTGGGGCTAGCAGGGTGCTTGCATGTACGCGTGCATGATGTGGGTGTTTATGGGTTTATTTATGTGAATTATGTTTCTCTTTCTTGTATCAGAATCTGAACTCAGTTGCAAATACGACAACCTCAGATCTAATTCATTGGATGTAGCAGTGGTCGTGATGTCTTTATGGAGAATGAGACATTGGGCAGTGATCCATTTACCAAACAGGTAAGCAATTGAGCGTCACCAAGCTCAATTTGGGTCCGTTTGTGATGTACACAACACAAGAGGGGACCATAACAAATGAGTGGTTCAAAATACAACCCGACACATTACGACTTTGGTCTCCTCCATAAGTGCTCAAACTGATAGTGCCTTTTAGTTTTAAAGACCTAAATTTTATCCCCTACAAGCCCACACTTTTTTTTATGAATTTAAATTTAAATAATTTATCAAGTTAAAATGAATGGTTGAGATTTGTTTGAATATATAGTATATGAACATGTATATAATATCAATCAACTGCTTCTTTTGGAGCTAGCACTTTGGACACTTATAAATTTGAAGAAGAAATTGATTTTCGTATTCGATATTCTGCTTTTTTACGATCAATTATCAACCACAAGATTTGCGGTCAGAGTTTGTGGGGGAGCTTTCCTTGATGTACAATAAAATAGATTCAAAGTTTTCTACGCCCACTATCTCTTTCAACTATTATAAAGCTTTTCGGACATTTTTTTTTTCTGTGAAGACGGTCAAGGATAAAGAAAAGCCAATTCACCTGGTTCATTAGTACAGCAGCTTTTGCTTGATTAAAGAAAAATAGCATGATCAATAACAAATGACTGATTTACCAAAAGTCAGATCAAAGCACTTAGACCAATAGAAACGGATTTATGCAACAAACGAAAGTAAAACCAAAAACGAACCGAAAATCTCAACTAACTGATTCTCCTGCTTTTCTAGAAAAAACGATAAACCCGAATAATACATTTTGAACATGAGTGGAGGTGATCTAAGTACGTCATGAAACACCATTTTGTAGAGGAAGTTCCACTCACCAGCTATGCTTTGTTCCAACGCCACCGCATCTCAAATCCATGTAAGCTTTCCAAAGAAGTATTTTTCTTTGTTCACCGAGATATAGAATATTAAGAGACAATTTGGATCGTTGATGTTACAACACAATTTTCGCAATCCAAAACAAAGAAAGAATTGCCTACCGTTCTACAACAAAATTACACGGGCTAACTCTCAAAAGCTGATGATTTATATATATATATATATTGTGTCCTCATGCCTTTCCTTTTATTTTCTGCCAACGTGTATTGTGGAAATTTTAAAAGGTGTTTTGAGAAAGACAAAACGTTTTACACTCGTACCCTAAAAATGTAAAATAGAGCCACCAGTACACGGTGTAAGAAGTATGGATGAAATAATTTTCCTATATACATATACATATATATATAATGAGGACCCTTTGTATCCACACATACCTCTCCTTCACTTTTTGAGAAAAAAGCATGAAAAATAACTTAGAAATTTACAATGATGTTTAAAAAAGTGAAGAGAACAATCACATTTCACTCATTTCAACAAATTTTCATTATATATATGTATATACATTAGTAATATTATAAAATAGTAGTTAAAAGAATAGGACTCCTAATATTCCCTGCCCAAGTTTGAACCATCCTAATCCAGATGCGTCATAGGCAGAAGTCGTAGGCATAATCCAGCAGGCTTATGCCATCCCCTCATCAAGTTATTCTGGATGCTTGTGTAATGAATGAGCAAAAAGGCTTATACCACTAACAATTAATGGGTCCCAAATTTTTAGTTTATTTGTTGTTAAATTTCGTGCAGGTTCGTGCCTACCCCAGCAAAAACTTCTCCAAGTCCCTGAACTTGACTTACTTGATGACACAAGCAAATCTGCGCTCCAAAGTCAGAGCTTTTTCTTGAACTAATCTTCAATTAGATGTGTGTGTGTGTGTGTGCGCGCGTGCGTGTGTGTATATATATATATTCCTTCGATATTATGTCATCAAAGCACAGACATAATGATTTTGTAATATTAATACTTACCTCCTACGTTCATGCCTTTCATATATAAACATGTATGAGTTTTACCTTTTAAGCAAAGAATCAATGACACCCTCTGATTTAATCTTTTTCTAGGGCATTTATCTGGCCAAAAAATAATCTCAGTTATTTTTTCAAGTCTCCTTTGAAGGACCTTAATTAGTTCTCTTGGAATGCTTAAAGACTAAAAATATGCAGAAAAAGAATGGATGATTATTTTTGGTTTAGCGTATTAGAATCCTATACTCAAATGCCAATGCAATACAAAAATACGTATGAGATATTTAGCATACTGGTGACCACCAACTCAGCGGCAGATTGACATTGTGCTAGGTGCCCCACCTGAAATTATGAAAATTTACATTTTTATATTGAAATTTCAAAAAAAAATGAAAACTTTTAATCCTGAGCCACCCGAATCTGAAGTCCTTCCAACCCGGAAAAAGTTTCTGGTGGATCCACATTGTGGGGGGTCAGGCAAATGCCCCACTTGAAATTCTGAAAATTTGTATCTTTGTATTGAAATTTCAAAAGAAGTGAAAATTTTAAAGCATGCCCACCCCAAACCTGTAGACCGACCTACCCGAAAAAGTTTCTCGATCCACCACTGGGTGGATCCAAATTCGAAATTCTGAAAATTCGTATCTTTTGATTGAAATTTCAAAAAAATGGAAAATTTAAAGTCTGCCCTACTTGAATCTGAAGACCGCCACACCCGAAACAAATTTCTAGTGTCACCACTACACCAATTTTAAAATCGGCCTCGAGTGCTGGCTTGGCCCTTTTGAACCGACCGACGCGATCTGTTGAGCGATTGCACTTCACCTGGTCAAGAAAACCTGCCCTAGATTGCACTTGCCGCATGGACAAGACTACGTTGAGTATGATTTTCAAACCATATCATTCAGTAGAACCGAATAGAAGCTTTTAACACGAACACCTTGATCATTTAAGAAACCCACATCTTTTTCCAACTTGAATCAACAGTGAAGTCCTTAGGCTTTTCAAATTTATTATTTGATCCACTTTCACGTCTAAAAGGATAAAGTAGAAGAGATCTTATTTGGTGATCGCACATTTAAGAAAACCTGCCCTAGATTGCACTGTCCTTCATTTATGTAAATGATTCATTAATGTGACACGGCACGTGATGAAGGTACAAGAGTCTCTGTGGCGTAGCTGTCTCTGATTTGGTTTGAGAAATTTAACGGCGAACCTTTTGAAAAAGGGAGAGGAAGGCTTCAAATTTGTTGCAAGGCAACAACCAATTGGTGGTGTTTGCGGCTCTTACTATTAATAGGATCGTGGTGCAGAACAAAACCAAACTAGATCTAATGGTTGGGTTCAGTTTTACACACTTTATGGTTTGGTTTGGCTTTCAAAAAACCTAGAACCGATTATAGTGGTTTTGTTTGAAGTCGAGAATAGAACCGAACCAAACCATACCATGAACACTCCTAGTTTTGATTTTGTCACTTTTTATCTAATTTAAACATCTCTCCCTTGGCTTTCCTTTTATTGGAAAATTGCTTACTCACATTGTTTCAAACAAGTACAAAGCCCATCTGGCACAAAATTTTACTTAAACAACTACGACTGAAATGTCAAGCCCCAGTATATGCACCACTAATTGCGTCAATGTTGTTATCTCGTTTTCTTTCAAAAAGTCAAGCCCCATCTTCTCCTCCCAAAACACGCACACACACACTTTTACATCATCATAATAATAATAATAATAATTCCATTAAGAACACATTTCAAGTATAGTGATGCATATTTATAAGTTAAAATTGATTATTAAAACAAATAGTAGCATATATTACTAAGAAGAAACCATGTGGTACCAACGACCTGGCAGGATGTTGCCTTTGGAGATTTAATTAGCTTATAGTTTTAAGTGATTTATGTAGCTAATTAAATCCAAAGCAGCAATAGATTATAATGAATAGGGATGTTCATCTCGAGGGGATCCCCAGGTCTCCACATGAACCCACCTTGAACGGGAAGGATTTGGAGAGTGAAATAGGGTGGGATGGAGAGAGCAATAAAATAACCGATGAGAATCGGACAGAAATGGGGATAGCAAGTTCCCATCCCCCAACCCCAACTCTTCCTCTAATTGATTTTAGATTATATTAGAAAATAAATAAATAAAATGTTACATTCTTCACATTTTATTTGTAATAATATATTCTAATTTAAATATATTTTACATAAATTAGGTTTTATTTTTATATGTAAAAGTGAGCTCCAACCTATTTTTGAAACTCCTTTTCTCGAACGGATCCCCATGCATCCCTCTTTTCCCCCACAACCCAAAACCATGAGAGCAAGGGTGGAGATAGAGATGGTACAAGGTTCTCAAATGAGAATGAGGCGAAGACTTTGATCCCAACTCCATCCCGGCTCATGAACATCCCTAATAAAGAGTAGCTATTAGGCATTAATTTTGTGTGCAACTATTCTAAGACAGCATTATTTTTCAGTTTGACTGGAAGCAGGATTCTTGTTTCGAAAAGCTCACTTTTTGAGTGAAATCAAACTAAGGAAACTCGATTGGCCCTCGTTTTCCCATGCTTCCTTCATGTGTAACAAATTTTCTTTTTTCATATTTAGTTGTGTCTCGCTTATTGATGGTTTCATCGTTTCCATTCTCTTCCACCATGGATTTTCTTCATATTTGATTCCAAAGTTGCATCCAATCTAGTTTTCTTATATTTTTTCTTTTGCTTTTATTTTTCTTCAACTCCACTCATGTAAGGGATCACCCCTGCATGACCGATCTCAAGCCCAGATAAAGGAGGAGGGTTGCGTTATACTTTCGACAGCTAACATAAAACTTAGTAAGATTTTTGTATCATGAATTATACAAATTATGAGAGTTACGTTGGAGTGTCACTCTTATCATTGTACTTCAGAGCACAAATACAATGAAAAGTAGCAAGGGTCTCTATATTTTTGTTCGGATATAGTGAATCAATTATAAAAAGGGTTCCCACATCATAGACGAGTGTAGGTAAAGAAGTTAGTCCCACTACATTGTCACCGAATGTAATGAATAAATTACAGAGAGGGTCTTCGCATTTTCACCATGCATAGATGTGAGGGGTAAGGAAGCTAGTCCTAGATAATAATGATGTGATCGAGAGGAGAGGAGGATCCTCCTTCACGATCTTCATCCAACGTCGATTCCGCCGATGCGATCGCCATCGAATTCGGGAAACTGAACCTCAAGGGCTCTTTCGCTGGCAATGTCAACGATGCCATCAGTAGTGCAAAGCATGATGATGATGATGGCGGTGGTGTTGGAGAAGAAGAGTTTGAAGTTCAAAACATATTCAAGATGAAGTACCTTAGTGTATGTTATTTGCATGTGACATTGTGTTAGTGGAGAAGTCTAAGGAAAAAGTTAATAGAAAATTAAAACTATGGAGAGAAATATTAATAAGTAAAGGCTTCCGACTTAATATAACAAAGATAAAATATATGGAATGTAAATTTGATAATTTGGTTACTTTAAAGGACATAAAAATTAAAATTGGCACACATTGCACCCCTCAAAAGGAGAATTTTAAATACTTAGGGTCAATTTTTTAAAATGGTGGAAGAATTAATGGAGATGTTATGCATAGAATTAATACAGGTTGGTTAAAATGGAGAGGAGCATAAGGTATTCCTTATGAGAAGAAGGTACCATTAAAGTTAAAAGGTAAATATTATAGAGCATCAATTAGACCTACCATGTTTTATGATTTTGAGTGTTAGACAGTTAATCATTCAACATGTATAAAAGATGTTTGTGGCAGAGATGAAGATGTCGAGATGGATGAGTAATCATTCAAGAAAAGATCATATACATAATGAGGTCATTAGAAACAAATTAGGAGTGACACCAATAGAAGATAAAATGAGAGAATATCGATGGTTTGGACATATAGAAAGAAGATCAAAAGGTATGAAAAACTATATTTTGAAAGTATTAAAAGAGGTAAAAAACAATTACTAAAGTGTTGGAAAGAAACAATAAAGAATGATCTATCTTATGTTGAGTTAACTGCTAACATGGCACATGATAGGGCTATGTGGAAATAAAGAATCCATGTAGTAGACCCCATCTAATATGGGAAAAGACTTAGTTGTTGGTGTTGTTGCTTTTTGTTTTCTTTCATTTTGAAATGTATTTAATTTGTTTTGTAGGTAAGTTGGGGTTAGGCAAACTCCTACCAGATATTCACAGCCTCTAGTATCGATTGTGGGACCTTCACGCATGAAGTTTTCTTTGGTTGGGAAAGCTGTCTGTAGTTTCGTGTGTTAAAATGTGTTACTTGTCACTTCACTTCTCTTTCTCTCTCTCTCTCTCTCTCTCTCTCTCTCTCTCTCTATATATATATATATATATATTAATCGGTGTTCATTCTTCAAATATCACGATTGTTATTAACGGTAAAAATTTGAATCTTAAAAAATCGTGTGCAGCTTTTTACTTTTTCTACTTGCATTAATACATAATAATACACTTATTTTTCGTTTGACAATCTTCTAAGTTTAAGGAGAATCTCTCTTTCATATATATATATATATATATATATATATATATATATATATGTGACAGCATTCTTTTGACCCGACTTTCCACTTGTTTTAACTCATTTGTGCTCTTTTGAACGAGCTTGTTGATAATGTTTATGTCCATTGTAGCCCAAAAGGTCTGGTGCTTCTTTTTTCCACGATACTTTATTTAAGCGTCGGTTTTGACTTGTAGGGTAGTTTTTAAAAGCCTTAGAAGCTTACTATTTCAACCTTTATAAAAGCAATTTCGATCATTCGCGATGGACTTGTAATTTGATTCGGAAGGCCGGATGGAAAACGTGGAGCTTCTAGAGTTGGTGTTGAGAAAGGAAATTAACACGAATTACAAACCCTGCCTTTTCACGTGTGAGCTACTACAAAGTTAGGCAGCTACTCTCATGAGGGAATATATATATATATATATATATATATATATGTGTGTGTGTGTGTGTAGAGAGAGAGATTGCCTATTCTCGTGACGGATTTGAGTTTTAAATGGTTGAAACTAAAAAACATTAAAAAACAAACTTTTATAGAAAAAAATGTAAAAATTAGTGGTTTAGAACGGTCAATTCCAATTCGAAGAACCGAACGAGGTGATTTTCGATTCCAGGTTCAATCTTACCAGCTCTGGTTTCAAAATTGATCATATATATTTATACGCTTTAACTGCTTTGATCGATCATACTATGAGCTGGACAAAATTTCTGCTTAAAAGAAGTTGCTACACGAACGGATAGATTTTGATTACTATTTTGCGGGAAACCCTAAAATCTGGAAGGCGAGAAAAAGGAAGATAGGCGAAAAACGACAGACTACGCGTACCCTCTTCTTTCCACCTTATAAATAGCTTCTCACCGCCACATGCTCCCTTCCATTCAGCAACAAACGCGCCACTTGTCTGGTAAGAAGAAAGATTGCAGACCGCATAAAACTGAGGAAGGAATTCGCTGCCTGGTTGTTCATATTTCAGACGTACGGTTCCGGCTCATCCTTCCCAGAAGATCGTCTTCCACGGTTCCTTTTCGCGCCAATCTGGCCCGGAAAAGGTGAGATTCCGTCCTTCACTTTCGAACCGATGGTTTGCCGTTCGAGTTTCTCGGAGAGTTTATCTGGGTTATCTTAATGATCTAGGGTTTCTTTCCGGTTCATAAGGGTGTGTTTATCGACTTTCTGATTGTTCTCTGCGATTTATGACTTTTGTGGAACACGGTTCGATTTGGAAGTATTTGATTGCCGATGTTGCAAACGAGTTGATTTCATCGTTTGCTTTTTATATTTTCTTTTGCTTGATTTGTTCTCGTTTGGTTTTATCATCGATGCTGCTGGTCGGAGATGGTTGCGCGTTGTTTATGGGTTCGTTCTCTTTTTTCACTTGTGCGTTTACTTTGATGGAAGCTAGATTCAATTTGCTTGGGTTCGTTTTGCTTTCTGGTTCATTTGCTTTGATAGGAAGCTAGATCGCATGTTGTTATTTTGGAGGCGAAGATAGAAGAATAGAAGACTTTCTTTTTTGTATTTTTCCTTACTTTTTTTATTGCTATCTTTTGGTTATTAGTTTTGGTGCCTATAAACAGAGCGAAAGAGGATTTTGATCCTCTTCTCCTTATTCTGATTCCAAATTATGCAACTACCCAGCCTTTCGTTTTGACTTATTAATGCTATAGATTTGTTTTTTTTTCCTCCTGTGTTCTCTTTCCTATGACTCTTGGTGCAAAACAGAAAGAAACATGTATGGGGAATAATTATCTCAAAGAAATTCCATTTGAAAAACAAAAACGAGTACCATCCTGAAATGATATCTTCTGTTTTCAGGTACCACTTTTACATTTTTGTTGTTTCTTGGAGATTTACTATATATCTAAACATTGAATGTAAATTGAAGTGATCCACATAAAAGAGCTGCATAGCTGAACAATATCATGAATCTCTATTCCAAACGGATCATGACAATTATTCCACGTGACGTATTTATAACTCTCTATATTTCTTTTCGGGTGCTTTTGATTGGAGGAACAGTTATATTCTATTTCTTTTGCATTTCATCAATTTGTTGCAGGAAAGCACGGCCACCATATATTCGCCGTCAGATCCTCCTGGTTCACGTAACTTCTTTCAACTCTGGCCGCTATAATCAAGGAGCACCTTTCTCGCACCTCTAGGTGTGTGTGGGGTAATTATGAGGGGGTAACTATTTCGTGTTCGTTGTTGAGATCAGAATCGTCACACATTTGGAGATTGTGCCGCATACTGGAAGGATTGTCAGTTGATTACGGCTAAGATTGAGAGGAATCTGGTTACAGGGCTTTTTAGCAGAGTGTTGGTTGCCTGCAAAAGAGCTGTAATGTGTTCAACGATTGACAACTGAATGCTCGTCATCGATTAGAACATTTTCATACGACGTTGCTATTAAAATGTGAAAGAAGTTTTAGATTCAGGCTTTTAATCACTATGGTTAATTTTTCTTGCTTCCCTGCTCACATCTCTTGCCATAAACCAAAGGTATCTTGTTAGCCTTTTACCGTCCTTCTCTTCTTTCGCTTTTGTTGCATCGTATTGCTGAATGTCTTTGTCCATCATTTCAGAAAATGCTTCAACATTCAGCTGAATGCATGCAAAAGAAGTCTCAAGATCGTCCTATGGATCTCTCATCAAAGGCTTCGGGCAGCTCTCCTGTTTCAGATGCTATACATGCAAGTTTGTCGAAAGATCTGAGTGGCAGTAACCATGCTGCGAAGTGGAGTCCTTCATCTTCATTTTGTATTCCCAACCCGTCTCCAGTTGTTGCATCATGTGATGTGCAGAATACCGATGGAAGTTGCAAATTAGAACGGACTGGTAGCTTAACAAATGCTGATGCTCTGCGTGCACTGTGCATTAAGAAGAGTAAGTCTCTAGGCAGTGGACTGGATAAGGAGGGCAAAGTTTGTAACTTCATAGATACGGAAGATGAAACAGATCAAGGTTTGTCATGTGGCGATGTTCATGATATCGGCTCTAATCGGTTCTTTTCAGCTTCTGAACACAACTCAGCTGGATCAAATGAATGCAAGGAACATGAAATTGTCTTGCATGATTTTTCCGGTCACGACAACCATAACGGGTACTGTATAAATGTTGAACCTTGTAAAATGCATGCAGACTTGATACAGGATGAGCATATTGATTCTAGTAGCGGGCACCACCAACAGTTGGATGCAGAGGTTGACTGTGTATGTGCACCTGGCAGCAATGCCTCTGACAAACCTCTTCTCATGCAACGGTCTTACTCATTAGGTGATGTGAAAGATGACGCAAGAAGCCTGAAAAGCACTTCTTTAACTCATGGCCTATCTGGGTGTCGCTCTAGATCTTATAATGATTTGCATGCCCTAAAATCAGGTGGAAAGGTATTTATTGCTGAGGACGGGTACTGTTCCCAGTTGGCTTCTGTTAAGTCAGGGAATGTGCCTTTACCTAATGTCTCAGAGCCGGTGTCATTGACAAATCACCCTCGTATCTCTGGACAAGAATCAGATGCAAATTATGCTCATTCAGTCCAGAGTGATCATTCCGACAATTTCGGCTGTGAAAATCGGTTGCATGAAGGACAGGAGTCTTACAGACCAACTTCCCCCCCTTTGAACTATGATAACATGATCGTCCAGGAAATTGACATAGCCAATGCAGAAAAACTTGAGGTCGTGAATGAGCAAATGGAAGGTTTTGATGAGTATCCACGACACTGGTGGGATGGGCTTTCTTCGAAAGAATTCAGCATCAAGCGCATTGAGCACTGGGTGAGCACTATCGACATTCTGGATAGTAGTAATCCTTTGGAAGATATTGGTGAATGCTCCGGATCCTCCTCTGAGATCAAAAAGAACTCAGATGGAGTCGGTTCATCAGTTGCTGCTTCCAAGAGAGAAAGTGTAGTCCCTCATGCTGTTCAAGTAGCAAATAACTATATTTCTACTTTGCCCACATCTTCTACTTCCTTTCAGATGGCAAATTTCTGTTTGCCTGCCATTCCTCAGCTTACCTTTTTCAATAGTCTTCGTGTGGTTAATTTGTCAGGGAATGCTATTGGTATGTATATCCTTCTGCTCTCGGGATATGATTATGAACATGTGAATCTTCTGTTAAATTTGGTGGCTTCCTAGAAGCACAGATTGTTTGGTTGTACATTTCTAACTGTTGACGTGTCCTGTGCTTTAGTGCGCATTGCTTCAGGAGCCCTTCCAAAAGGCCTTCATGTTTTGAATCTATCAAGGAACAGCATCTCTGTCATTGAAGGTCTTCGTGACCTTACTCGCCTGCGCGTGTTGGATCTGAGCTACAACCGGATCTTTCGAATTGGATATGGTATGTCTAGTTTCAATTTTTGCTTCAGAGAGATCTTTATTGCTGACTAAGCTATACACTTATCTGATATGATGTTATTCTGTTTGGTAATTATCATTCACATGCGTCTTCCTCAATTGACTTTATTGTTTAGTAGCAAGGGTAGACTTATACCGTGCTTCTTCAAGGCTCAATGTCGCATCTCTAACGAACAAACTTTATCTTTCTAGATGAATGATTTTTCTAATCCATTTCTGTTCTTTGGAATAGGTTTGGCTTCATGTTCATCCCTGAAGGAGCTATACGTAGCTGGGAACAAACTAAGTGAAGTAGATGGCCTTCACAGACTCCTTAAGCTGCAAATTCTAGATCTCAGCTACAACAAGATCTCAACAGCAAAATGTCTGGGCCAACTTGCGGCTAACTATAGCTCCCTGCAGGTTCTCAACTTGGAAGGCAATCCTGCTCAGAAAAATGCGGGAGATGAGCAGCTAAAGAAGTCCCTTGCAAGCCTTCTTCCTCACCTTGTGTACCTCAACCGCAAGCCCATCAAGGCAACCTCTTCCAAAGAAGCCAGTGACCGGGCTTCGAGATCTGTTTCCATGGGAAAGAGGTCTGACCACAAAATCCCTCGCAAAGTTGGCCATGGTTCCGGCAAGGCCTCTGCCAATGGTCTGATCCAGGCAGCGGCTTTGTCTAAGCAATCTAAGGGCCACCACCATGGACGGATTCCTTCCTGTAGGTCCAAGGTGACCTATCATCAGGCAAACATTGACAGCAGACTTCTTGGTGCACAGCTAACGACTTCTTCTATACGTCGCAGCAGGAGTGAAGGAACCATGAATGTGCTTTAGTTGCACTAATCGATTTTCTTTGGCCCTTCCTACTTGTAGTGCAGGAGCATCTGAAATTGCTATTTACGTAGAAGTAGCAAATAAGTTTAATTAGTCTATTGGTATGATGCCCGTTTAGTTTGTTATGTCTTATTCTGGTAAGTTGGAAATAAACTATTTGTTCTTATGATTGAGGACTTTAGCTTGTACTGGTTTTTACATATAAAGGAGTTATTTACTTCTGATAATGTTTACTTTAGGATTCACTCTCTTGATGAAACAAGTTTTCCATACAGGCTGCATAGGCTTTTCTGCTGTAGTTTTTTCCTTTTATTACAGCAACTTTTGTGGTCATGGCTTTGAGAAGCTTCAGATTTGATCATTTGATAAGTTTCGATTATGCATTAGATTTTACTATGCTGCTCAAAACTGCCATGCAGATTCGGAGTGCGCTAACTGGGAAGAAATGATGTGTAGGAAACATGTTTGGAGGTAGCTCCAGTCTGTATACAAGATTGTAGAGTATAAGTCTTGGCTCAATCTGATCTGAATCCTTCCTGAATTATGTTACGGATCATTACAAACAGGTGCTGCGCAGATAATTTAGTACGCAGGCAACTTAGCATAAGGTCTATTTGTGTATCAAAAGGATAATTTCTTGATCAGAACTATTTTGCAACCTTTAACAATTCAACAAGGTGACAGATAACAAGACGTCCAGTGGCCCATTAATCTATTTGGTGTTCATGGTTGTCCTTTGATTAGAACTCTAAACGGTGAAGCCGGTCTTTTTCTTTTCTATTTTTTGTGTAAGTAAAGTAGTCATTGATTCATGTATCCCTATTTTATCTAATGCTTCCTAGACTAGGTTCGTCTCCTGTCATCGTTATGAAAATTCTTTCCTAGTCCTGGAATGTGAGCATTGTTCCAATATCAGAAGATGCTTGGTCGTTCTCTCAGATTTTAAGCACCTCTCTTATCAATATCTGCACCATTAGACCGTTCAACATCCTAGTTTCTTGCTACAAGTTCCGCTATACAAGTCTCGGTGTCGGTGATTGTTGTCCATTGCCAGGAGATCACCGATTCGATGTGGATTGTTCTCGTTCAACAAGAGTTTCTGCCGAAACACGGTAATTTACTGCAAGACTGTCTATTCTCATCAAGGTTTCAGCATTCAGGGGCTGCAATCTTGTTGAGATGAAGAGAACAACGATTCCTCGTCTCCGAAGGCAACCCCTTCATATATATTTTGTACTGGAGAAAGTTGGCAATCTTTTCCCTTGCATACGAAGGCTCCACCTTTAAGCACGAGAGACTGGAAGTTTTGAGAAGCTTTTCACGGACAAACACTTTTGCGATGTGTTTGATTGTTTATTAATGTCATGTTGGAGCACTAATCTAGACATCCTCATTCGGATGGCCGTTTCCTTTTCAGAAGAAAACTGCAGCAAATATGGGACACTAATATGATGAAGATATTGGCATTCAACAATTTTAAGTACTGCTGCTAATATAAATTTTGACTTGGAAACAATGAATCCCACACATGGTGGGACGATCAGTTTGAAGTCCAGTACGTGGAGACTTGCTCTTGGTGAGCACCTAGTGACGTGCTATTCATCTGGGACCAGCTTTTCTAATCTAACTATTAAATTTTTACGACAAATTCTATCTATACAGAACGAACTTGACCCAATGGAAAAAGCTTATTTCTCTAAATGTAACTTCTATGAGCTGTTTATAAGTTACCTGTTTAAAAAGTCGTCATATTACCAAAAATTTTACTAAAATGGTCAGAAAGAGATGAAGAGAAGCATGTGCAAATCGGCTGCGATGTCTACGTTCTTGTTTGAGAAGTGCCATGAAAATGGAACTTTTGGTTCATCTCGCAATTGGGTACCCAATGGTACCTTTGCTCTGGAACCACGTTTTTGGCCACAAACCCTTTTTTAGTATAAGCTCGGTTTTCAAATTCAGCATGTTGCCACTATGGTTTTTATATGTTGCGATTTGGGGAAAATACAGTCAGTCCCAAACAGGTTCTCACGCGCATGCTGGAGCGACCTAAAGACGAAACAGTTAAAGGCTGACCAGATAATTTTTTTCACAACGCCATTACAACATAATGTTACCATCTCTCCAGGATGGTTCTGAACATGTTCAAGACGAAACTGCAATCCCAAGCACCAATGCCCAGTGCAACTTCTTGCTACACAGCCATTTCCTTTTTCTTTTCTCGATACGCAAACTATGTCAACGATTTTTAGGGTTGACACATTAGTGGTCAAACACCCATATCCTATATCATTATTGACTTTAAGAAATAACTCAATTGTCTATTTCAATCTTACAATATCAATCACTTAGTTGGACATCTCAACGAGTGTATTGCTAGCATCATGTCCTAAGACGTGATCTCATTTAAAGAAAATCTCTAACTAGCTTTTAGTCGTAACTCTTTAGGTTTATAAGGGACAAATATACAAATACTCATAGTATCACTTTTTATTATCATCCTATTCACCCAACAATTTATTATTACAAAATTGAACTTACTTTGTGGGATCTTGACTTAGATTTGTTGGATTGCCACTACTTATGAATAACTTCAATCGCATCCTCAACCTAGCTTTCTCAACTAAGGCAAATGCTAGACTCTTAGTCAAAGGATTGATTGTATTATCTTTGGATCCAACGAAATCTACAATCATAACTTTATTAGACATAAATGCCCTTATAGACTTAACTTAGACGAGTCTCATTTGCTTTTAGTTTTATTTGAAAATTTTGATTTTAGCAATGGTAGTCATATAATCATAGTGCACTAAAATCGAAGAAGGAACTTCTTTACCATAGAAAAATTGAATATAACTCCCCTAAGCCATTTTGCTTCTATTTTAGTTTCATCCAAAACACAAAGTTATCCCTCAAAGATAAAATAAGATAATATGGTTTGTTTCTTGAATTTTCAAGTGACAGTCACTACCCAAAATAAACATATATCCTAGATCCCATTACTCCCAAAGTTCTTGACAATGCATCTTACTTTACTATATCCTTTAAGAATATAAGTATGTTTTCCGTAATATAACTAAAAGGAAATGGTCTCCTTCAAATATCAAAGTACTTTGTATAGAGCTTCTCAATGGATTCTATTAGGACAACTAATATATCTACTTAGCTTAAGACTTCAAAAGCAATATATGGTCATGTATAGTTGGTTATATACATCAAACTTTCGATAATATGAGAGTACCTTAATTGAAACATAGGAATAACACTTTCATTCTGATACAAGAGCTTTAAAGAATTATATAAGGTCTTAACATGTCTAAATTTGTATATTCAAAATCTCTCTAAAATTTTCTCAATATAATAACACTTAAAGATTACTATATTATCAGTAGACCTTTTAATTTTAAGCTCTAAAATCATATCATCAAGGCTCATATCTTTCATCTCAAATTTTCTATACAAGAATGTTTTTGTCTTATTAATAACTCTTATATCGAAACCAAACAATAAGATATTATCTAAATAAAGGCATAAAATAATGAATGCATCATTGGTAGATTTTCCATAGACACACTTATCAAATTCATTTAAAATGAAAAAGATAATCTGACATAATCAAACTTCTCATGCTATTGTTTAGGGGTTTATTTCAATCTATACAATGATTTAACAAATTTATGCACTTCAAAGTCATTCTCATAGGCCATAAAGCCCTCTAGTTGTTCCATATAAATTTCCTCATTGAGGTCAGTATACAAGAATTACATCTATTTGAAAGATTGTGAGATCATATACGGATTTATGCTATAAATACTTGAATTATAGTCATACAGAAAATAGGAAAATAGGTATAAAAATAGTCTATTTCTTTTGTATTACCTCTTGGTAACTAACCTGGCATTCTACTTATTGATTTTCTTCCATCTCCATTCAGTTTCTTTTTGAAGATTTATTTTCAACCCACTATAGAGCAACAAAGGTGTAAATCAATCAATTTCTAAGTATCATTCGATAAAATTAAATGAATCTTATTATTAACAACTTTCTTTCAAAACTTAATCTCCAATGAGGTCATAGCCTACTGGAAGGAGACAGAATCATCCTCAACATTGAAGGTAATAAATCATTTCTAAAATCTTTGGATGTCTTAGCATGTTTACTCCTCATTGGTTCTGTTATTTACTTAGAGTCATTTGATTTGTAAATAACACAATCAAGGTCACCTACGTATTTATCATCCTTAACATGTGATCAGAAATGAAACCATTAGTAGGGATAAAATCTCTAAAAAATGTAATTTGGGGCACACCAGTCCTCATGAGAAACACATTTAAAAGAATATACCATCACTAAGCTCTATATTCGTGTTGACATCTATATTAGATACATCAAATCTAATGACCAAGAATCTGTATGCACAACTAGTCTTCACATAGCAAAAACATAATAGTTTTAGGTCCAATTTTCTTTATTTTTTTGCATTCAAGGATTAGTAATTTTGCAAGACATCCCACACTTTGAGATATTTACAGTAATTCTGCAAGACATCCTCACACTTTGATATATTTGATATGAGCCTTTCGATCATTTTAAAGTTCAAAAGAACTACTTTTTGCTTATAAAGAACTCTATTAAAAATATGACAAGTCATATCCAAAGCTTCACACCATATACATAGATAGTTCAAAACTTTGTAGTAAAATATTAATCATATCACATCGTTATGTTTTTTCATTAAGTTATCTCACTAGGTTGAGGTGAATAGGGAGCAATAACTTTATGTATAATATCGGTGTTTTGACAATATTCTTAAAAAATGTTTGATGTATCTCCTCTCCTATCAGATCTTAATCATTTAAGTACTCTAGTAATTTGAATTTGAGGCTCATTCTCATAAATTTTAAATTTTTCTGAAATTTTATCTTTGCTTTTAATCTAGTAAACATAAAATTATCTATGATAATCATCAATGAACCTAATAAAATATCTTTTGTTATCCCTAGTTATCATTTCATTGAATTCACAAATGTTAATATGTACTAAATCTAGGATTTTGGATTTTCGATGAACTGGATGTAAAGGTTTTTCAATAGACGAAGATATGTTATCTATGATTTTTTATTTCTCTAAGAATATTGTTTTAAACCATAGCCCTACATGCATAAACATGCAATATATAATAAATAAAAACATGCTGTAATCAACAAAAACCACAAATCTATGAAAATCTATAAGCAAATAGTGAAAGGAACAAGCAAAGTAAAATGGAAATAAGTAATGAACTATTCTAATTGAGTCGTCCTCACTGACTTGTTTTAGGAAAATCAGTGACCCGTTATTAAGCAAGCACAAGTATTAATGCCTTTCTCCCATGATAAAATGATCACAAATGTGTAAAAAGATACTAAAAACAATTCCCGAGCCCGACCCAACACACAAATGTGCGATCATTTATATCCTTCCTAAACCCTTTGAACTAAGGTTCATGAGCTACCATCTATATAAAGGACAAATGTGCGATCATTTATATCCTTCCTGAACCCTCACTTACATTTGAGGTTTACACTTTTAGACTCACTTTTATCAAAGATAGATCAAATAAGTATTTGGACTTGAGTTGGACTTGACTCATGTGTAGCCCATTTGGATTTTATTTGGGTTTGCCTTATGTCTTGACTTGATTTGATTCAATCCAACTACTTTTGTGAGTGTTGTATTGCATGGATGTATACTTCAAATTCTATTTCTTTGGGGCAAACCTTTTCTGCTTCCATCTTAGCCTCTCGAGATCCTACTCACCTTGATTTAGTCCTTTTTTTTAGGTAAGATTTTATTTGATGGTTTTGAATATTCTTTTTTGAAAATATGTTTCAAAACCACAAAATTTACAAATGTTTCTTTTTAACTCCTTAAAATATTTTGAAAATAACGGAATTTTTGAAAAGACTTAAAACAATAATTTTTTTTTACTTGTGAGGGAAAATTTATTTACAAAAGTTTTGGGTGTTCACATCTACTTATTCGCAATTGCTGAAATGGATAAATCTCTTTGCAAAGTTGAGTAAACTTGCTGACATGCTTGCGCATAATTTTACAAGTAAAGTTTTAAGTTCATACTGGCCAGAAAAATTTTGTTTACAAAGTTTTCTTAGGAAGAACATCCAAAAAGCAAGCTAACCACAATCTTATTCATCCAAAGCACTCGTCTACAACCAGCTGGTCAGCACACGACCAGTCCACCCTATGCACAAGACCCAACCACACACACTTCCACTCGCCTAACCACTCTGACTTGTGGACTAGCTCACTCAAGATGTGCAATGGGTGGATCCCTCAACCCCAACCCCTATGTACTTATTTATTGCCGCAAGCCCTTAGCTGGCCAAAGGGATATTCCTATTGTGGTTGTTATACCAGTCCACTCTCTAGAATGATCTGGACTCTTCCTAGCTCTAGAGTAAACAACCCTAGTTACACTCCACTAGGCTCAGCACCCAGTTAGGTTCATCCTATTACAAGTGTGTTAGGCTCACTTGACACGGCTGTACAAAAGTTCAATGTCAAACTACTAGCTAGTACATGATATTTATAATGAACGTGAACCTCTCCATGCATGCAGCTGCCAAATGCCATCATCTCCGATGATCGGCATGCTCGCTCCGTCTCCTTCCATGCGCACTATCTCCGGAGCGTGTGAGTGTGCTCGTTCTTCCGTGAGTCTTTTGTGCTTAGATACGCCATGTCGTGTGCCGTCACGTGCTGCTAGCGCTCCGGGAAATGTCGTATGACAGACTCCATCTTCTTAGCTCAATTTGGGCCCATGTTTGAAGGTCTTCCTCAAAGTAAAACATTTTATCCACTTGACTTATGTCGTGGATGTCAGGCATAAGGTGCTAAATTTCTGCATGTATTCGTGGAGACCCATCTTGTTTGAGTTGCTTAAGCATGAACTAAAAAGAATTAATGTCACATGCGCTTAATCAATCATCATTAATTAATGTCACAATTCCTCTTCTTAGCAATCCAGCAGCACTTGAATTGATGAAATCTTTTACACACAGTCAGGCTCACCTCATGTATCACTTCCCAGTGAGTTTTTCCTTCCAACGCTTTCTTTGCCATGGTTGTAACGTGAAATTTCGATAACGCCACTAAAATGTTGGGCTCACATATCCCTTTTAAGATCGTGGGAAGGTAACAATAGATGGGATTCTCGTCTAGTGCCATTCCCGGATCAAAGGAACTGTTGTATATAATGGTACCGCATCTTACTTGCCAGTGGTTGTACATGCTGAAGTTTCACATGCCTCCTAAAAATTGGAAGTCCAACTATTTCAACGGTAGCTGGGTTCTACGCCATCTTGTTATATTCTCTATTTGATGCACCCGAATTATGGACATATCAAACGGCACCGACATTGATTTCTCTTGGTTGATATGAAGCCATCATTGGTTTTCAAACTCCTATATTAACTTCGAAAAACTATCAATTAATCTCCTTTTGTGCTCCAGGAAAAAGAGTGTCGGAAACAAAGAAGGTACGGCTCCATGAAAACCCTTTGACAATGACTCGAGTAAGTTTCTTTCGCCTTCACTTAATTGGATTTTGCAGATAAGTCTTTCCCTCACGTAGAAAAACGATTGCTTTGAGAAATTCCAAAGCACTCTATCGTAAGCTTTTAACGAATAGGTCTTAAAACATCATAGACACTCGATATTTTGCATGAAATCCGTAGGTTCGTGAGCTAGCAAGATGCTTTTCTAAATATGTTTCCCTTGTAAGAAAGCTCTTTGATTCCAAGATATGGTTCTTGTTAGTATTGATGGCATCCGTTTCACAACAATCTTAAAAATAATCTTATAAACGAAGTTACACAGGTTGAACTTCTGCAATGGTAATTAGCTTAAGCTGATGAACATTTTCCTGGCCAATTACCCTCGATTTGATGCCTGCCCAATCTGACTAATCAACCTGGTTACTCGTAAAGTGTTCTTGGAGGCACCTTGTTGCCTCTGTAATACCCTAGTCATCTATATAGAAAGTGTTCGAATAATTTCTTAGAAAAATAGAAAATTTTCAACATTTATCAATGAGTTGTGATATTCGTGATGATACAAATACACAGGAGCACATGTAATGAGGAGCTGTGTATGCATATCAAGAAGGTAGCCCATATATATAATAAGGAGCGATGGATACACTTAACAAAGTGTAACTACTCGTGAGGAAAACCTATTTACCATCTATGGATAGATGGGTCCAAAACATCTTGGCATTGGTAAAAGAGTCTATAATGTGTAACGAGATTATACTAATGAAAAAGTGAAAGTTCATCTCTATTTCTCTTTGATTCACACAAAGTGTCTAAGAGAATTATCATTTTGCTTATGTCGTTGATGTTTAGGACTTAGCTTCGTTGGTGCGAAGCAAGTGAAGTGGTGTCTATTGAAGAATATGAATATCTCTTGTTTTTAGTATTAGTTTTGTCATTTCTGATATTTAGGTATTATTGTAATTTCCCGTAGTACTAAGGGCATTTTGGATATTTCGTATTTAACAGCCCATTATATAAGAGTTTGACTTCTTATATTAGGGTTAGAGATTAAGATTAAGAAAGAGAGAAAGAAAAAGGGGCGGCCTTCATTGGAGGGCCTATCCTCCTCCTTCTATCTTCATATTTTCTCTTTGTCGTTCTTCTTACGTGTGTGATATTCGATCTTCCGCTACACTACTCACGTTTTCTAATAGTGTCCATTGTATTTTATAGGAAATTCAAGTAGCTACTTAAATTAAGAAGGTTGATTCTATTGGTGACGAGTTAACCTTCAAGGAAAGTGTAATTTATTGCATACTTTGAAGACTCTGCACTTGTCTTGTTTCTTTATTGTTTTCTTTTGTGGAGGTAGTGACGTGATATCAAGGATCAATAGATTGCAGCGGCATCGAAATTCTGTCTTGCCAATCAGGCTCCAACAGAAGGACCCATCTACTCGTAGACAACGAATATTATTCAAGTTGATGTTCCATTTAAAATGAGCGTTTACTTCATCATGTTGGGAAATCAGAGTCCATGTTTGTTTCAAAATGTTGATAATTTGTTTCAGAATGTTAGCAAATCAGAATCTCTCGTTGATAAACATTCAACTTCTGTAACATAAAGGATTCATGTGCGACCCTCTTTAAGGTATGCTTGAGCACTAAACAATAAGCTTTTTCATCGCCCCCAAATTCAACTTTCTGAATGAAAAGAACCCGGACCGTCACCATAGGATACAATGAACAGCTGTTGACTTTTCGTTCAACAACGAAGTCAAGTCCTTGGTAAAATTGGCATACCAAACGGTTGACACTACAACTCTTTTGTACGCTGAAGTAATTGTAATAAGTTATTTGAAAAACTTGAGGGTCCTTCCACAGGAACCTCTCTACCTGTGGTCCCCTTTGTCCCCTTCTATATTGTCTTCCATGGCCCCCCACACTAGCTCTTTAATGTTTTCCACCAAAAAGTTGGTGGATGGCCGACTTTTTTCAAGGGTTACAGCCAATTGGTTTTCGTGAAAAAACATTGTTTTTCAAACCATAACATGATGTTAAAAGACTGTGTTTTTCATACTATCATCACACATCATAAGATAATCATTTGTACTATATAACAACTCTTCATCAACGAACACTAACTCATAGTTCGCACCCTTTTAATAAATGTTGCTTATTTTCAAAATCTTCTCACAATTATTACTTTTCCTTTCTTATCACCATGGGAAATTAACTCTATGGGAGATTGATAGGGTTTATACATTAGTAGCATCACTTGGTTTTTATTCGCAACCCTTGGACCCTTGCCTTTAAAACCAGGTGGGATACCAAACACCATTAATGAGCCCTCCTCTTCATTAAACTTCTCTTTGCTTAATAACACGAGCTATATTCTAATCCATCCTCTAGACTATCCAAGCAAATTTCTACGTCCTTATCAGTTTGATTTAAAAGAGTTTGAAAAAGATATTATATTGGTAGTGGATACAAGTTACAAAGTTGGCCAGGTGTTCGATAACACAACTTAGTAACACTTAAGGAAATCTTAAGGACAAGTACATTTCCGTAGTGAAGAAAAGAAGAATGTTCAGGTAGAAGCATGAGGTCTTGTTTGAACAAAATAGAATGAGAATACGGGGTCTTTACCTCTTTGGCACCAACAGAGGATAACACGGTGAGCTGGAAGAGGCCACAATAGAGATGGGTATCTAAAGTCTCGGGGTCTTCCACAAGCTCTGGCATCAGGTATTGGCAGAGCTATCAAACCTGATGGATGAACTTGGGATTAACTTGTAGGGAATGGTGGATTTGGGAGAGAAAACACAGAAAACTTATTGATGCATTTTCCTATGTTTAATGAAGTAACTGTATATATCCTCATTTGGTTGTTCTTCCCCACCTTATTATCTCCATTCGCCGCATTCAATGCCCTACCGGCAACCTTCTAGTCTCCCTGCATAATGTATGTCATATCCTCATAAGCAACCTGCATCAAGAATAACTCAATCTTACAAGTGTGGAATGGAGCTTTGTAAGATGGCCCTGTAACCATTTGAGCCTAGCAAAAACGAACTGAAAATCCATTCTTCAGTATCATTCCTCACTTGAGAAACCTGCTAACATAGTCCACTGCCATGGTTCATCCCGTCCATTATAAGTGGTTTTCGGAATTTCCAGGTGTTTGCGCTTGGCACCCTCTTCAATCTCCAATCCTGCATTCTACACTAAATCCGCTTTCACCACATGCCACACCTCCTGCAACCACGTTCGCAGGCCATTACTCTTCTCTGCTCCTTTCTCTACCTCTAGTTGGGGATGACCTCCGGTGTCATTAGGACCCCGCAGGACCAGATGATCCTGGGAGATGTCATTCCCCCTCTTAGGCGACCCTCCGAACACTTGGTAGACAGAAGGGGCCCGTTTCATCCGAGGCCCGTCTCAAAGATTACACGACCACTGTTAACAGGGAATCAATGAAAGCTGTGTTGCGCGTCTAGCCTCTCCAAAACCAAAGACCTCAAAAGAACTCGACAACACAAAGTAACAACTGAGAGAGAGAGAGAGAGATTGTAATAGAAATCCTTTGCATATGAAACAGGTGATTCTGGAAAGTGAATAAAAACCAGTAAATCCAAACATACAGCAACAACACCATTGACTATGCAGTCGAGAATATGAAAAGTACCCACGACTTCATCAGAAGTTCCAAAACCCCACATAAAAGTGCACCAAGATGCAGTGTTCCCATGACTGAGTCTTCACATTGCATGAAAACCGGAGCCAATGCCACTTCAGATGCCCTCAATTGTCTTTTTCTGCAAAGAGTACAAGATGGCATGTGTTCGATATCAAAATAAGCTCTTCATAGAGAAAATCATCTATATTTCTATCCATAAACATTCGAACAGTAAAGGTGGTAATAATTTTGATGGGAATTGGAACAGAAGTAAATAAACGTTCAGGTGCAAACAAGTTTGTAATGCTTCTGTATATCATATAATGTGCTGATCTCAGGGACGGCATATGTTTTTCGGTGCAAAACATCTCATTTTCTGCTTGACAGTAAGCAACAGAAAATGTTATCGCTTACTTGCAACCGCAAGAGGGAGGGAGAGAGCTAATTTACTCATATGGACAAACCTATAGACCTTTGGCACCAAGTAAAATAACAACAATAATAATTAAGACTTTTTCCATATTAGATGATGTTGATTACATGGATTCTTTGTTTCCATTGAGTTGGATCATGTGCCATGCTAATAAGTAACTCAACTAAATCTAGACTATTTTTTATTGTTTCTTTTTAACACTTTCGTGGTCTTCCTTCTTTTAACATTTTTATCATCTACTTGTTCACACCTCACAGAGCTTCCTTCCTCATTTAGAATATGGTCTTTCCTTGTATATCTACACACATCCATCACATCACCAAGTAAAATAATCTCTGCAAAAATCTAGAATACATATCTTGCTTCACAATTATAAAAGTACAGCACAAAGAATGAACCGCCCTCAAGTCAAGTGTCGTGAGCTTGGTCAGCTGCATCTTGTAGGGCCCCAGACCCAGCTTCCCGATTAAAGAAAAAACAGAATACATCGTATACAAACAAAGCCTGAGAAACAAGGTAATACAGTAACAACTAAACTATTTTGGACATGTTAGTGACATGAAAACAAAACTTAATAAGCAGATGGCCCCATCTCACATAATCACCAACCAAAAACGAAGCAAAAGCTATGGAAAGGAACAGATAAGTTTGATAACTTCAAATGTGCAACAGATAGCCACTAAGGCATAAGTCCAACCATGAAAGATACCTTAACCAAGTGCCAAAAGTTTGAGTTTTACTTTGTTTCATGTAATGTACGGTCAACTTTAAGGACACAATCGCCCACTCTTAATTTAGACTCACAGGACAAAATAAAGGGGGGATCATTTCATGAGGGCATGTATGCAGTTGCTATCTCAATTAGATGATCATCCGGCTTTCCCTGTGCACTTGTCTCCTAACTTTAGCTTCAAGAAAAGCATCAAAGATGCACATGAACATGGTCTGTTTGGCCCATTTAACAAGGGTTGTTATATAGCAGGAGTGAAATTTTATATAAACCATGCAACCAAAAGTGTAAGTGATATTTAAGAGAGAACAAAGGGTCATTATGCCTCAAACGCTTAAAAGGAGGGTTAGAATTTCTGCTTCATATGAAAGAGGATTGCAAGACCCAGCCACTTCAAACGCAACTGCCTACCAATAGCCTTTGTCATTTGGATTCTTTCTTCTTATGCATCATTTCCTTTTCTTCCCTTTTCCATGTCCTCCTTTTCCTTTTGTTTCATTTCATACTTCTTACTGTTCCTCTTTTCCTAATTCTTCTCTTTTCGTTCATGTTCCTGAATGCTACAGAAAACATTCTTGTTCAATTAGCAAGAACACAATTTAGCTCAGTTCATTAACATGTTCACTCAAGGTTGTCCAATTAGTTTATAGCCCAGTTCCTTTCTACTGACAATGATCCTAGTTACAAGCAGATCAAAGAAGGAACAAGCTGAGCAAGAAGCAGGATTTGCTGGATTTGTACGGCTCATTACCAGCCTTACAAATAAAGGCAAGAATAGCTTGATGTAGAGTCCCAGACATTTGGGGAAAGAGGAAAAGAAAGATTGATCATTTGCCAAGGTGCATTCCAAAAGAATAGTTGGAGTGTACCTGATGTGCAATATGCACAAACCCTAGCTCCTAAAAGCATCTAATCCGATATTCAAATTCAAAAAAACTATGAAACACCAAGTCGTGTCTTGTTCAAGAAATTCTAGTATACCAAGTGCTCCTGGGCAATTGGTTCATCGAAGCATGGAGTTTCATATCCCTCTGAAAAAGAAAGTAAGGTGATATGCTTAACTATATCAATGTGAGTGTTATAAAAATATCATACATTAAACTGAAATATCTGGAATTACACAATCAGGCAGATTGGAGGCACCCCTTCCAATCTGCCTGTGCAGATTTTTGGCCCTCTCTCTGGCTGCCGACCCACACACAACACTTTTATTATTATATTAGACTTAACCCTAATCACACTAATTATAAGACCCTTCTAACTTGAAAGACTAATCTGCTCTTACTCTTAATTAAGTATAACGAAATAAGCATAAAGTAAACCTATGGATTATAACGAGTCTACTATGGGAACTCGTTACAATCCTTAACACTCCCCCTCAAGTTGGGTGAAAGATATTAAAAACACCCAACTTGGACAAAGTATCCTTCAGTTGTTTGAAGGTGATGGATTTGGTTAGGAAATCAGCCCTTTGTTTTTCTTATTTAACATACTCAAGTTTAAATTCCTGATTTGAAACCTTCTATCTGATGAAGTGAGTCAATCTCTATGTGTTCGGTTCTTTCGTGATATACTGGATTGGAAGTCATCTGTATAGTTGCACTGCTGTCACACTATAACGGGATAGGCTGAGCTGATTTAAATCTCAACTCATACAGCAAAGAAGATACCCACTTTCCTTCACACATAGCATGAGTTATCGCTTTGTATTCAGCTTCTACTGTAGATCTGGCAATAATAGTTGTTTCTTTCTCTTCCAAGATATAATATTACCGCTAAGTAGTATCACATACCCTTTAGTTGATTTTCTGTCATGTTTTGATCCAATCCAGTCTGCATCAGAATAAAGTTCAATACTTAGCTTGCAGGATTTCGAATAAAGAAGGCCCATACCAGTGTTGATTTCAAATATATGAGAATTCTATACACAACTTCCATGTGATTCTAAGCTGGTGAATGCATAAACCAGCTTACAATACCCACAGCATAAGTGATAGACGAGTAATAGTCAAATATATAAGCTTGCCCACTAATTTCTGGTATTTTTGAGTATCCCTGAAATCTTTACTATCTCCCATGAACAATTTTTGGTTCACCTCCATAAGAGTATCACTCTATTTACAATCAAGCATATTTGTTTATTATAGTAAATCCATAGTATATTTTCTTTGAGTTAGAAAAATACCTTAGTTGGAATACAAACACCTCGATTCCCAAAAAATAGTGAAGTCGGCCCATGTCTTTTAGGTCAAATAATTTGTGAAGATCCCTTTTTAATTTTGATATTTCTTCAACATCATCACTTGTTACAATTATATCATCAACATAAACAGCAAGAATAGATAATTTAGTACAAACAACAACAACAACTAAGCCTTTTCCCATACTAGACGAGGTTGGCTACATGGATTCTTTGTTTCCACAGAACTCTATCATGTGCCATGTCAGTAGTTAACTCACAATAAGCTAGATCATTCTTTATCGTTTCTTTACAACACTTTTGTGGTCGTCCTATACCTCTTTTAATACTTTCCAAATTTAGTTTTTCATACCTTCTTAAAGGTTCTTCTTCTGATCTTCTTTCTACATGTCCAAACCATCTTAAATGATATTCTCTCATTTTATCATCTATTGGTGTCACTCCTACACTCATCCATCTAAACATCGTCATTTCTGTCACACATGTTGATGGTTAACTGCCCAACACTCAGAACCATAAAACATGGCAGGTCTAATTGCTGCTCTATAATATTTATCTTTTAACTTTAATGGTATCTTCTTATCACAAAGAATACCTCTCCATTTTAACCAACCACCATTAATTCTATGTGTAACATCTCCATCAATTCTTCCATCACTCTCAAAAATTGACTTTAGGTATTTAAAACTTTTCTTTTGAGGATGCAATGTGTGCCAATTTTAATTTCTATGTCCTCTGAAATAACCAAATGATCAAACTTACATTCCATATATTCTGTTTTTGTTCTACTAAGTCGGAGGCCTTTGCTTTCTAATGCTTCTCTCCATAGTTCCAATAACTTTTTCCTTAGACTCTTCCACTAACACAATATCATATGCAAATAACATACACCAAGGCACTTCATTTTGGATATGTTTTGTTAACTGTCAATCACCATTATAAATAAGTATGGACTTAAAGTTGATCATTGATGTAACCCAATATTAACTTCAAAGAAGTCTATCATTCCTTCATGAGTCCTCACACATGTTTTTACACCATCGTCTACGTTATAAATAGCGGTTGACCCTAATATAGGGGTAGCGGGGATATAGTGGATTTAGCGGTACACTTTTATTTATGATTAAAAAATTATATATATATATATATATAATAGATTCTCTAATTTCTAAGAAATATCAAGAAACACATAACTACTACTTTATCAAACTAAATAAACAAATTTTAAGAAGACAAACATAAATTTCACGTACCATATAAGTATTGAATTGTTAAACTTATATTTAAAAATAAAAGCATAATTGTAACCACATTATTCTATACATTGGGCAGAATAAGTAAAAGAATCTAATATATATTATATTTATCGGCTCAAGTATGGATACAAAGGACACTGACAATTGCCTGCAAAAGAACTCTTACTCGTCTTACAACCTCTTTGACATAATCAGAACAAACACTATGATAAACTTCTACACGCTCTTTTTGCATGCAAGGGTTTATAAACAAGGCTTTCTAAATTAAAGCTAAGATCTCATACTTCAATTTGACATACTACCCCCCCATGTAGAGGTTTTCTTATGACCATTTTATTCATTTAACATGTTTACTCAAATGACTTTTCACATCTAAGAGTTACCATATGTATCCCTTTGTAGGACACTAACATAGCTTCGACAGCTACCATGCTTGATGAGATATACATTATTATTTTAAAAATACATCTTTTACCTATTATGATAAACTATTATACAAATAAGCAGACAACAAAATAAGCATTTATCAACCTATGGAAGTAAACCAAGTCAAAATATAACAAAATAAGCTAACATGTTTACTCAAATGACTTTTCACATCTCCAAGTGTCACAATATGTATCCCTTTATAGGACACTAACATAGCTTTGACAACTACAATACTTGATGAGATATACATTATTATTTTAAAAATACATCTTTTAGCTATTATGATAAACCATTATACAAATAAACAAACAACAAAATAATCATTTATCAACGTGTGCAAGTAAATCAAGTCAAAATATAACAAAATAAGCTTTCATAAACCATCTTATACGTTATTCTTGATATAGTGGACCGCTATAGCGGTCATAGCACCGCTATTAGCGGCCAAGAAGGTCGCCCGCTAATCTTCCAGCGATATAGCGGTTCTTTGGCCGCTAATACGCTATAGCGCGCTATTAACTACTTAGAACATCGTACATGTCTCTTATAAGGTTAATGTATGTCAATGAGATACCTCTTTTCTCAAAGGTTCTCCAAAGAACCTCTCTTGGTACCTTATCATAAGCTTCTTCTAGATCAATAAATATCATGTGAAGGTCTTTCTTTTTTGCTCTAAAATGTTCCATAAGACGTCTCAAAAGGTGAATCGCTTCAAAAGTAGAGCTGCCGGACATGAATCCAAATTGGTTCTCTGTTATACTTGATACTTGTCTTGACCTACGTTCGATAATTCTTTCCCACAATTTCATAGTATGGCTCATTAACTTGATACCTCGATAATTCGCACAATTCTGAATGTCTCCCTTGTTCTTATATATATGGGTATAAGTGTACTCGCTCTCCATTCCTCAGGCATCTTTTGGTTTCTCCATATTTCATTAAATAGTCTTGTGAGCCAAGTGATTCCTATTTCTCTTAGTATTTTCCAAACTTCTATACGAATATTGTCTGGTCCTACCAATTTACCACCCTTCATATGTCTAAGAGCCTCTTTGACTTCATTCTTTTCAATACGTTGATAGAAATTGTGTTTTATATACTTAGTACCTTTCTTAAAAGACAAAGTATGGTCATTTATGCTTCTTTGATATCCCAAACTGCATACTGCCTCACTGAATTTTGAGAACCAAGCTCTTGGTGATTGTTTGAGCCCATGGATGGCTTTATTCAGTTTGCAAACTGTATCGTCATGTATATTAATATTCATTCCATGTAGAAGTTCTATAAATACTTTTTCATTCAAATCTCCTTTTAGAAAAGCATTTTTTACATCTATCATAGATCCTATTCCAAATTTGTTATCATACTAAGAATTATTTTAATGGAAGTAAGTTTTGCAACAAGTGTGAAAGTTTCATTGTAGTCGATTCCATATGATTGACTTTAGCCCTTGGCAACTAGGCTTGCCTTATACCTTTCAATCGTATCATTTGCCTTATATTTGATAGTGAAAACCCACTTGCAACCCATTATATTTTTGTTCAGAGGAAGTCTTGTGATGGTCCAAGTATTATTTTTTGCAAGAGCATACAACTCCTCTTCTATTACAGATCTCCATAAAGGACACTTGTTTGCTTCTTCAAAGTTTTTAGGAATCTCATGTTTCTCGACATCCATAACAAAAGCTTGATAATTATCCGAAGTATTAGCATCGAAAACACACTGAGAGATAGGATATCGTGCAGAAGTGTGTTTACCTTTGTGAATAGCAATGGGAACTTTCAAGTCTCCTCTTGGGAATTGTGGATCTGAATCACGAGGATGATCTTTGGTTGTAGGAGCCTATAAAGGTTCCTCTTGAGAACAAATAATTTGCCTTGGTCCTCTCTTATAAACCAAGGTTTTCTTTTGTTCAAGATTCTTCTCTTCATTGGCACCTGTTATATCCTCTGTCGCACAAGAAATTATGAGAAGCACATGAAGAGATATATTTTGAGGGGTGACGGACTCTCCCTAAGAAGATTAGTAGGGAGTATATTATGAGAAGGTGACATCCATAGATACATATAGTTTCCTACGTATAGGATCATAGTATTTATAACCTTTATATGAGTTTGAGTAGCCAAGAAAAATATACTTTACAGCTCTAGGATCAAGTTTATCACAACCAGGTTTATGAGCATGGACAAAACAGGTACAACCAAAGATACGAGGAGTTGAAAGAGTTTTGATTCTTTTTCAAGGCATTTTTTGGGACTATCAATTTTGAGTGTACTACTAGGCATCCTATTTATTAGATAGACAGCAATAAGGACAGCTTCCCCCAATAAGATTTTGGTACATTATGTTAAAGAAGAAGTGTTCTGGCTACCTTTAAGTATATGACAATTTTTTCTCTCGGTTATGCCATTTTGTTGAGGTGTATAAGAACAAGAAGTTTGATGAAGTATATCATTTGTATGTAGGTATTCCTGCAAATGTCTACAAGTATATTCCCCTCCATTATCAGAACAAAGAACTTTCATAGAAGTATTAAATTGAGTAAGAATAAATTCATGAACAATCGAAAAAAATAGAAGACAACTCTGATTTTGATTTCATTAAGTAAAGTAAGACGTGTCCAATCATCAATAAAAGAGACAAAATATTTCTAACCAAACAAAAATGTAACTAGACTAGGACCCCATATATCAGAATCAAGAAGTTCAAAAGGTTGAGATCTCCTAGATTCACTTGAGAGATAGGGTGCTCGTTGGTGTTTCCCTAGTTGACGCACTTCACATTCAAAATAGGATTTATTTAACTCAACTCTAAGATGAGGTAGAACATAATGAAGTTTTGATATAGGCAAAGGACCAAGTCGATAATGCCAAAAGTGGATCTCCGGATCTTGAGTAACTGCAATAGGAGTATTGTAGGATGCAGTATGTTGAAATTGGTCTTCCATGATATATAAGCCCCGTTATAGACTACCATGACCAAAGATTTTTTCTATTTTTAGATCCTAAAACACAACCATTTGGATTAAAAGTTACACAACAATTCAATGTACGTGTCAATGAGCTGATTGAAAGAAGGTTCATAGGAAAACTGGGAACATGATAGATTGATTTCAAATGTGTAAAACATTTGGGTACACTTTCCTGTCTAATCATATAAGAATGTGAGCCATCGGCCAACTTGATTGGCTTCCTTTTTTTAAGAAGACGATACTCTAAAAAATATGATAGCTCTCCAACCATATGATCTGTAGTACCAGAATCAATAATCCAAGTTTTTGAATGGAAGGAATAAGAATTGTTACCATTTACCATATGTGTAGCATGTGCTAAAGTAGCTTGAGAAGTTGAAGGATGAGAATTTTCAAATAATTTTGTTTCTAAACCCTCGATCATCTTAATAAGTTCTTAAATATCATCTGTACTGGGTAGTGAATTTGCAGCAACATGGGAAGAGTTGTTTCGAGGTCTAGGAAAGTCAGGTTACCTCTTCCACGGTAATGTGAGTATTCTCCTCTATTTTCAAGTGCATGTTGTTCCGTAATAGTAGAACTATCCTTCTCAAGATTTTTGCGATCTTCTTCTCGAATCAATAAAGAATATACAGTGCCAAATGAGAGAAGTTCTTCCCGACCTAAAATATTGATCTTGATCGACTCGAATTATGGATTTATACCCCAAAGTAAATCGAAGACTTTCTTCTTTTAAGTTTAGCGTTTCTTTCAATGTAACACAATGAACACTTAATATTTGTATAGAAAAGTAGTTCTTCCCATAATCCCTGAAGATCCGCATAATACTCACTAATAGAACGAATTCCTTGTTTGTATTTCCTGATTCTTTCCAACATTTCATATTCCTTAGCTACCTTCTTTTTTCTAGAGTATGCTTCTGAGACGGCACACAGATTTCATGAGTTGATCCCAGAAACATGAAGGTTTTTGTAATGGAAGGGAACATAGATTGTAGTAGCCATGAGGATATCAAGGCGTCTTCTCTTTTCCAATTGGAATTATGCGCATCATGTGATTCTAGACTCATAATCTAACCCATTAGGTGAGTCCATCTCTCCCTTGCTACAATGGCTAGTTCCACACACCTAAACCATTTGAGGTAGTTCCTGTCACAGAAATGCAACTCTACAACTATAACAGTTTTACTTTCAAGTTTCAACGTGCTCACATGCTTGGCTTGAGATTAAGGTGACTCGCCAGCTTATGACCCAAAGACTTGTCATACTGAGACCAGTATGATAACCAGATGTTGCATATTTCATGAGTCACTCTTGGATCAAACAAGGCATCAACCCACCGATGAATAAACCTCTTGCCTATCTCGTGCAAATGAACAGTATCCCTCCCCTTTTAAATAACACAAGAGAGAAGATTGTTGCTTCTTATTGTTGTTTCTTGTGAGGAGTCAGTCATGGGAAGTTTGTTGTATACTTCAGATCTCGTGATGAACGTGTAGCCGAAAATACTCCCAATCTCCTTCTCACACAACACTTTTCTTATTACATTACACTTAACCCTAATCACACAACTTATAAGACCCTTCTATCTTGAAAGACTAATATGCCCCTACTCTTAATTAAGTATAACGAAATAAGCATAAAGTAAACCTATGGATTATAATGAGTCTTGGAACTTGTTACAATCTTTAACAAATATTAAGAACATTGAAGAGTAAAAATGGGAGATCGGAGGAGGGGACAAGCTCTCTAATGGAGGTCACCCCCCTCTCTTTCTCTCTTTCTATTAATCAAACTCTTAACCCTAAAACAAAACGTTCAACCCTTATATAATGGGCTGGAAAATAGAAAATAACCAAAATACCCTTAATACTATGAGCAATTACAATAATACCTAAATATCAAAAATTACAAAACTAACACTAAAAACAACAAATTTATTGAGCAAGAAGCAGGATTTGTTGGATTTGTACGGCTCATTACCAGCCTTACAAATAAAGGCAAGAATAGCTTCATGTAGACTCCCAGACATTTGGGGAAAGAGGAAAAGAAAGATTGATCATTTGCCAAGGTGCATTCCAAGCTCCTAAAAGCATCTAATCCAATATTCAAATTCAAAAAAACTATGAAACACCAAGTCGTGTCTTGTTCAAGAAATTCTAGTATACCAAATGCTCCTGGGCAATTGGTTCATCGAAGCATGGAGTTTCATATCCCTCTGAAAAAGAAAGTAAGGTGATATGCTTAACTATATCAATGTGAGTGGATTCAATTAAAGTAAGGTCCTATGAAAATCCCTCTGATCCTGCAAAGGGGACTAAACAGTCTTATTGAAACTACATTTCCATATAGTAAAAAACAGTGAACAAATTAAGTGCTTCATTGTTCAGCTCGCTCAGAAGCCCAATCATTCCTTACAGATACTCAGGATCCTCAGAGGTCAACAAATAATGAAACCACCTGCCTTTGCATAACAAAGCAGACAGATCATACCACAAGGAAGATCATGCTCCAGAAAGCTGTTACTAAGACAGTCTGCTGTAGAGGGACCTAGGGGAAGAAAAAGGATCAAGAGGATGGATAGGCGGATTGATACTAAGACTGAATGGAACTTATGCATCGTAGAAGTATGAATAGACATGTACATGGTGCAATCACCATGCAAACCTTTTCTTTTCTGAGAAATAAATGGTGTAAATGCTCTTCTCCATTAAGTGTAAGTATGACATGAGACACATGAACTGGAATGGTGAATGAAAAAGGGAAGAAGATGATCAAGGGAAAACTAGAAGAACAAGAAAAGGAAAAAGTAGAGAAAGAAGAAAATGACAACTTGTGCCGATGTTACTCGTCAATGTAGGATCCCAATAGGGTGTGCATGACCCACAATAACTCTGACATGGCCACCCACATCCGATGTTAGGGTGGTGAATCATATTCACAACCTTTATGTTGATGGTCTGACCAGCATGATCGTGTTCCACAAAACATGGAAGATAATCAAGGCAAAGTAGAAGAATTGTATAAAGTCGTCATTTTCAATTAAACACAGGGGGTTCGAGTTGCACGGACTGCATTCATAGTTTAAAAAAATTAATCGATTTTAAGATGGTTCTGGATGTGAAACCGGAACCGTCTTGAAACCGATGGTTCTAGAACCGAAACTAGAACCAACCACCAGCCAGTTCAGTTATGGTTCCAAGTTTTAGGTAACCCATAACCATACATGTCTACATGTAAGGGATCACTCTTTCATGATTGATTCCAAACCCGAATAAAGGAAGCTCTTTCATGATTGATTCCAAACCCGAATAAAGGAAGAGGGTTGCATTAAGCTTTTGACAGCTAACATAAAACTTTGTTTGATTTATCTACCATAAATTCTAGACATTATGAACATTTTGTTGGGACATTCTCTCTTAGCGACGCACTTCAGAGCTCGAATGTTATTTAAAGTAAGCAAGGGTATCTATGCCTTCATCTGGATGTAGTGAATGAATCGCAGGAAGAGCTCCTGTGTGTGGGCAAAGAAGTTGGTCCCGCTAGATTACTTCTCGAACATGTAGAACAAATTATAAAGAGAATCCTCGTATTTTTAGCATGAACAAATACACGAGGTAAGAAAGCTAGTCCTAAATAATAAGATTCATATTAATACTTAAATTACCAAAACATTAACTAGAATACTAATGAAAGTGATATATACTATGATTAGAAGAAAGATTTACATTCTAATGCTTAGAAGAAACAAAGTGGATTGGAGAAAAAGCAAAGAAAATTGAGATCAAATGTTTTAAATTATGATACTCATGAAAAAAATTTGAAATAGAGTTAGTATTTTAACAGCATTGTAACTGAATTATAACGGTAAAATTAGTGTTATGAGCAAAGACTTTAAATATGCATAAAGAAGACATTTTAAGAAGACTTAGATAAGGTAATTTAAAGAATTTCACAAAGAGATGATTTGTTTGAGAGAAGATATAAATGGACTTGTTGATGAAGAGGCATTAGGATATCAAGGTATTCATGAAAACGGTGGTTTTGAGCTTTAAATAAAGAAAGTAAGAAAATTTTAAATTTTGATATGGCATATAATCTCTTTATAGCCAATATAATTTTCATAAAATGAGATGAACATTTAATTAGTGGCTTGTTAAAAACACAAATTGATTATTTTGCCTAAAGATAGATCTGTTTAAGGCACACAAACTTTAGGTAACAGAAATCAAAAAATAGGGACCACCCAGTTATGAAAAGACCACAAGTAACCAAGTAATAAAAGTTTGGCAAAATTTGCTAAGAAGAAATAAACAAAGTATGTCGACCATGGCACCCACCTCATACTACCACAAGGGACTAGGACCAAAATGGCAATATTGCCTCGAGCAGATTCATGGGAAAATGGGACTGATTCGAATCTTGGAACGTAAAAGCTATGTTAGATGGAATAAATTTTGGACGTGCATTGGAACAAAAAAGGTTGTGCACATATTGAACCTGTCCAGTCAAAGAAAGCTAGGAGCAAAATGAACCAAAAATTTACACTGTAAAAGAAAACGAAAGACTGATTCAATCACTTACAAAGTCCAAAGAATAATGGGAAAAGGTAGTTGTACAACATCAGCCACCAAGTGATCTAGAGCATATAGTAGGCCAGCTCCACAGGAAACACATTGTGTAACAACGGAGACTCAACCTATGCATTCTATCTAAAACATCACGAACCAACATCACCAAGAACAGCTGAACCTTTCTCATAAGGACTAATGGTGTTTTGATTTTGAAGAGATCAGCCAATCAGAAAAATTATAATACATGTGAATTGAGATCTTCCTTACACAAACGATGCAAAGCAAAATATTGGAGGCAGGGTAAAACAAATGTCAATAGAAAAGGAAAGCAGCGACTCTAAAATTTGAATTTTCTTGGTTATAATGGAGAGGGGATTCATGTGCCCCTCTCCATTTTAACCAACCGACATTAATTCTATGGAGATATTACACATAGAATTAATGTCGGTTGGTTAAAATAGAGAGGGGCATCAGGTATTATGTGTAATAAGAAGATACCATTAAAGTTGAAAGGTAAACATTATAGAGCAGCGATTAGACCTACGTTTTATGCCAAGGGAGGTGTACCGGCACAAAAAGAAGCTTGGTGGTGGAGTGAAGTAGTGCAAAACAAAATCAAGGCAAAGAGGGCATATTACAAATTACATTATGCTAAGAAAACTAGTGAAACTTTAGAGGCTTATAAGAAAGTAAAGAAGGAAGCGAAAAAAGTTGTGAGTGAAGCACAAGCTAAAATTTGGGAGGATTTATATACAAAACTCAACTCAAAAGAGGGTGAAAGAGATATTTTTAGGATAGCTAGGGCTAGAGATAAGAAAACTAAATATCTTAATTATGTTAGATACATCAAGGACGAGGATGAAAAAATTCTAGTGACAAATGATGATATAAGAAATAGATGGAAAAACTATTTTTATAAGCTTTTTAATGAAAATAAAGAGAGTTAGCCAAATCAGAAAAGTATATAAACCATAATTTCTACCGACGTATTCAAAAGAATGAAGTCAAAGAGGCACTTAAACATATGAAGGGTGGTAAATCGGTAGGACCAGATAATATTCCTATAGAAGTTTGGAAAATACTAGGAGAAATAAGAATCACTTAGCTCACAAGACTATTTAATGAAATATGGAAAAACCAAAAGATGCCCGAGGAATGGAGAGCAAGTACACTTATACCCATATATAAGAACAAGGGAAACATTCAAAATTGTGGGAAAGAATTATCGAACGTAGGTTAAGACAAGTATCAAGTATAACAGAGAACCAATTTAGATTCATGCCAGGCAGATCTACTGTTGAAGCGATTCACCTTTTGAGACATCTTATGAAACATTTTAGAGCAAAAAAGAAAGACCTTCACATGATATTTATTGATCTAGAAATATCTTATGATAGGGTACTGAGGGAGGTTCTTTGGAGAACTTTGGAATAAAAAGGTATCCCATTGACATACATTAACCTTATAAGAGACATGTATAATGTTGCAAAAACATGTGTGAGGACTCATGAAGGAATGACACAATTCTTTGAAGTTAATATTGGGTTACATCAAGGATCAACTTTAAGTCTATACTTATTTATAATGGTGATTGATGAGTTAACAAAACATATTCAAGATGAAGTACCTTGGTATATGTTATTTGCATATGACATTGTATTAGTGGAGGAGTCTAAGGAAAAAGTTAATAGAAAATTGGAACTATGGAGAGAAACATTAGAAAGCAAGGCCTCCGACTTAGTAGAACAAAGACAGAATATTGGAATGTAAGTTTGATCATTTGGTTACTTCAGAGGACATAGAAATTAAAATTGGCACACATTGCATCCCCCAAAAGGAAAGTTTTAAATACTTAGGGTCAATTTTTCTGAGTGATGGAAGAATTGATGGAGATGTTACGTATAGAATTAATGTTGGTTGGTTAAAATGGAGAGGAGCATCAGGTATTCTTTGTGATAAGAAGATACCATTAAAGTTAAAAGGTAAATATTATAGAGCAGCAATTAAAAATTTAGAACTACTATGTTTTATAGTTCTAAGTGTTGGGCAATTAATCATCAACATGTACAACACACGTCTCTGACAGAAATGAAGATGTCGAGATGGATGAGTGATCATACAAGAAAAGACTGTATTCATAATGAGGTTATTAGAAACAAATTAGGAGTGACACCAATAGAGGATAAAATGAGAGAATATAGTTTAAGATGGTTTGGACATATAAAAAGAAGATTAAAAGAAGAACCTGTAAGAAGGTATGAAAAACTAAATTTGGAAAGTATTAAAAGATCTAGAGGACGACCACAAAAGTGTTGGAAAGAAACAATAAAGAATGATCTAGCTTATTGTGAGTTAACTGCTAACATGGCACACAATAGGGATATGTGGAAACAAAGAATCCATGTAGCCGACCCCGTCTAGTATGGGAAAAGGCTTAGCTGTTGTTGTTGTTGTAGTTTACTGTATATGAAAGCAGATAGACTATCTAGGATCTACATTTTGTGGCAATCTGAGATTGGAACAAAAAATGGTGGCTAATATCAAGGTTGAGCTAGAATCTCAGTCGGGTTTCCCAAATGAACTGCAGATTCACCTAGCTCAATCGGATAATGAAAGATAGGTGTACTCAGACCAAACATGGGCAATGTGAAATTCCTAAACTCTTAAGTTCATCGTCTAGTTGGCCATTCATGTTATGCCCAAGATTGTTGAAGTAGCCCCATCACATTTCTCTGTGAAAAAGTCCACGGCAATATCCCATAGGCAGCTCTCCCAAAGAAGATCAATAATCTACTTCATTTCCCACTTCCAGTACCTAAGGATAAAAGAAACTATTTGAAGCTTGAAAGCATCAAATCGTTTCCGTCAAAAGCTGCCTTTGTTTAAAAGTAAAATAGCCGAAATCAACACTTTTTTCTGGTAGCCGAGCAACAAAGGAAATCACATCACATATCCGAAAGAAAATGTAGCATTGCCGACAGCCTGAGACCAACACCAGTGACGCCAAAGCAACCTAAACGAACCACGAGAACGGCAGCAAAAGAAACAATGGAAACGTAATCCCACACAAAACCCTGCATTTATCTCATGCTTAATTTGTCCACACAAAGACCGAATGAAAAATGAAATTCAAAGAACAGACAAACCAACCACAGTTTAGATAAATTGATAGATAGGCAGATCAAACGAGGGAGAAAGAGAGAGGACCAAATTATTCACATCACTTAAAACTTCAAAACTTGGGGAAATAGAAGGACGAAAAGGCCTAACCTTTTTGCTCATCGGAGGCAGAGTGGTATTCCACGTCCTCCTCTGAAGCCGCGGCTCCCCATGATGACGGCGCTGAGCCCCAACCTCTCCACCTCCAAGCACAAACGCTCCTTCATGTCGTGGTCCTTCACAATGTGGATCTTAAACGGGATTTGCGCTTCCACCAGGATTTGTGCCAAGTCGCTGGCCTTGCTACTCGTGAAGCTGTCGAAATCGTCCTCCAGCTTCTGCCGCGATTCCTCCGAGGCGGCGCCGTCGGAGCCCCAGTCAGCGCCGTAGAGGACGCTGGTGGGGCTCACGTGGAGGAGGATGACGGCGTCGCCGGGGCGGAGGTAGTTATGGACGGCCCATCGGACAGCGTAAGCGCTCTCGTCGCTCAGATCAACGTCATATGGAAAATGAATCCAGGATAAAAAAGAGATATTTAAGACCCGATCCAAACTGACGTTTAGTTGACCTAACGCTCTAGGTGCAGAGTTAATTTTGTGTAGTAGCAGACTTTGATGGCTTACGGTAGCGTATAATTAATTATTAACGTAGTTTCTAATTCCAACGCCAGTGCCTTATACGTTAGCAATTCATTTTATAATTCATCAAGTATATTCAGCATGTAATATACAACACATTAAAAGTGCTAAATATTTATAATGTAATGGCATGAAGCAAGTTGGAACCAGTGGCGGATCCCAATTCTTTTGTGCAGTAGAGCGAACTGCCTATTCGACCATTTAAGGTAGGACGGACTATGTACAGTAGTCATGATTCAATGACTGTAATTTTTTCATTGTTTCAGGTGGAACAGTCACCCCACATCACCCCCTTGTAGATCTGCCGCTGGTTGGAAACAATGGTGTAGTTTGTTTCTAGGTTTGATATGGTTCCCTAGAAATTGAGAAACGATTACATTGATCTGATTTGAGACCAGAACGAAACAAGAACTGACCAAGAATGCAAGATTTCGGGCCATTGGAAGTTGGGCTGATTCAGTCATTTCGGGCATTCGGATCTTGGACTTTTATTCTGGATCCGGCTAAGAGGGCTTCTAGCGTCATGGATGGCTTGACGTCATTCGGTTTTGGGAAGTACGTTTGCATGTCACTTTCCCATTATCTCAGCGGTTCGAGTTTAGCATATTCGGAAATTAGATGCCGTGTTCTGACGCAGCCAAGATGGTCCATTGTCCTCTAGCACCATCGTAGGCTTGACCTCACTTTTCATAATGTTTGGTTAGTGGTTCGGGTTTACTCGGATATCTCAACGAGTCCAGATCGAAACTAATCCATTTTTCTCAAGGTTTCCCATTTATGAATAATAAAAAAAGCACCCCACCAAAAATAAAAATTAAAAGAAAAATCATGTTGCTTACAATATACAGGATCTGAATCAAGGGAGGTTGTAGTCGGCCACTATATTCTAGTTCGCAGCAACTTTGTTCAGTTATTAAAACGGCTTGTTATAGGCATAGTCTACGGTTTACATATTGGACTACTTCAGCCCATGGCGACTCTGTGGTGCTCTAGCAGATAGGTGCTGTTGTTAATTTTCGGTTGGTTTCCTCGATTGAGCCGGACGGTACATAGAGTAATTAGGACTACCATTGATTTTGAGCACGTTAACATATTGGTTCCAGTGGGTTGAGCCACTCTAAGATGAACTCTAAATGTTTTTGGAGAACTTGTTGATAATTTATGTCTAAACGAACTCACTTAGGAGGAAAATGGGATTATTAAGGGGAGCTGGAATCTGCAAGACAGATCAAATCCCAGCAATCTCTACTCCAAGGTTAGAGATATTCCACAAGATTAGTATTTATACTCGGTCAAGAAATCCCAAATTTCGAGTGATTGAATAAAGCATAGGCTAGTCTAGCCAATTGTTCAAGCTAATTGAATTTGGGTTGAATTTTGAAATGTAGAAGATCTACTATTAGGGTCATGTGAGAATTCATGTTCTAACTCATTAGAATCAAACTGGGTTCTGATAGATTTTCAATCTTTTAAGTCATAAATGATGGGACACATAAGGTTACGCAGGAACCCAATATTTTGTGGTTGGAGGTGCAAATCCGCCTGAACAGCCACAAACCAACCCGTATGAACCTGGTTAGATTTCTGGTCAAGTCATAAAAGAAGTTTTAAATGAGTGGACCCATAATATTCATGTAATAGAATTAGATGCAGCCAAGTATCGAACGAAGCCCCTGGACGTTATTCCAATATGTTTTTCCCTTACCAGACTGACGCATACCAATATTTTCAGAACTCTTAGTCAAAACCCATAACATACAGGACTTGGAATGGTAACATGACGTTGAGTCTTCGTGCTATGATCTTTTGGGTTTGCTGTTTAAATTCAACTCATTGATGCCATCATTGTGTGTGGACATGTGTAGTTTAGAACGGTTTGAAACCCAATCGATTCTGTTTTGGTTCTGCAGGAAATGTAAGTGATGGTTCAAACTCCGCTAGTTAGTTGTTTAAATTCAACTCATCAACGCGATCGTTGTTTGCGGACACATGATTTAGATATGTGGTAAGGCAGCCACAAAAAAGTTTAAAAAGTTGTGATAAATTAGATAATAAAAATGTTAAGAGAAGAAGAAAAAGACTATAAAAGTGTTGAGGAAAACAATAAGGATTAACTCATATTGAGTTAACTATTGGCCTAAGATGTGGTGTGTGGTGCGCAGGGTTGTAGCGGTTGGGACGCACGGTGTCGTGCTTCAGTCGTTGGTTGCGTGACCGCTTTAACCTTCTAATGGGTGTAGAGTCGCTTGGTTTAGGATCTCTCTTTGTTGAGGTATTTCAAACTTTTGACTTACCGCTTTTTGCTTGAGTTTGAGCCATCGCCGAACCTGAGTCTTAGTTTTTGAGGTCCTTCCTTCGCATGGATGAGAGTTGGTGAGTCATATCCAACTCGTAGGTGATAGTGTGTGAGTACATGAGCTCACTCAAAACGTGTTAAACTACTTCCATGACGTGTTAATCTATTTCCATGTAGGAGCTTGTGATACATTGGTGAGCCCAAATTAAAGAGTGTGCATATTGGAGTATCATTTGATGATTTTTGCTTAACCAACATCCTCTCACCTCGCGATTCACATCATTTGGTGCTTTCATTGAGATAGAGAGGATTCACAATATTACGTAACAAATTTTCATTCTATGTTCTTTAACATGTCTCATCCTTCTCTTCTTTCTCTCTCATTACCATTATCACTCTACCCACGTCCCTTGCCACTCATTACCATCCTCTTGCCTCTTTTACATGCACCCAACCCTTGCTAAGTTTTTATTCGTTGTTCTTTACCCTTTCATTTCCTACAAGCCCAATCCTTTCCTCCTTATCACCCCTGCATGCAACAAGTCATTGCTCACATTTTTTCTTTAGTTACTAATGCCACACCTAGTTGAACATCATACTTTCCTCCAAAGTCATCACCATCATTGGGCAACACCCATACCTATCTTAGCCTTGGGACGTCAGTAGAAGGGTGTTGAACTTAGTAAAAGGACTCCAATCAAAGGCACCCTCGTCATGCTAAACAAGCACAAAATGTTGATCATTAAAACTTTAGAGTTGCAAGCTCAACCTTGTCACAAACAATGAGAAAACCTATTCCCACCTTCTACACTATCAAGAACAAGGTCGATAATATCAGCATAGACAACGGGAGATACACGTATATGGCTTCAAATGAGCTCGTGCGGAAACTTGAATTGATTGTGTGGGATCATCCTCATCAATACATGATTCATTGGTTAAACAATGAAGAGGGGTTTAACATCACCAAGCAGGTTAGCATTCCCTTCTCTATTGAAAAGAACTATCGAGATGAAATATTATGTGATGTAGTTCTCATGGAAACGGGTCACTTACTACTCAGGTGGCCATGACAGTTTGACTAAAGGACTACTGATAATAGGTTTTACAATACCTATTCTTTCGTTAAAAACAGAAAAAATGACTTATATCACTCAGTCCAAAATAGAATGAAAAGGAGTCCTAGAATACTAGTCAGAATTCTAAGCCAAATCTTATTGTTATTGAGCAAGAAAAGAAGAATGATCTTATTTCCTTCACTCTAAAACAAAATTTTAGGAAAGAGAGCTACACACGAGAAGAGACTTAATATTCTTGCATCAATCTAAGTTAGAAAATTGCTCCACTAGATCCGACAAATGAGAAACTAAAGATTGTCATTGGTCATGAAACTAGCAATGCTCTCTTTAAGGAGTTGGATTCCAACTAGGCCTTCAAAAATGAAGGCGAGCAAAAGAATGCAAAATTTGACCTCTTGTTTCCATGTAAGGCATCTGAGTTTGAGTTCAATGATGAGGTTCATCTAAGCAAAGGCCTTGATAACAAGCAAGCAATTTAAGCAAATTTTCAACAATTAAAGCTCATTAGTCAGGAATAATATATCACATCAAATGACTGTGCAACAAGAGTATGTATTGTTATGGAGTTTTGTTTGTTTCATATTGTAAATGATAAATTTAAAGTACACGTTGCAACACTTTGTCCATATCTCAAGATGAGCTTTTTTATTCCTGACCTTAACCAAGAAGGAAAGGCCATAAAAGATATCATCATGGTTTTATAGGATACAATATATTCAATCATACTATTTTGTGTCTTTGCACTTGTTATTGTTGCAGGTGTATTGCATTCACTCATAATTGAGATTGAAGCTCAAAAAGCAGCCCACCATTTTATGTACTTAGTACCTAGGGTAGAATATGTTTACTTCGTGAGTCACATTTTGCTCTAATTTTGCCATAGTAGATATTTGCTTATGTTGCTTCTTTTGGTAGTTAAGTGTAATAGGTCTCAAGTCATGTCAATGTCTTCGTAAGAAAATATTGTAACAAACAGTAAAGATAACTCTTTACAAGCAACTGATCGAAGATCACCTTGGCATGAAAATTGAATATCACCAATTACTCGATTTGAGGAAAAATCCTTACCAATCCCGAGAGTATGATAAGAATCCAAGAGCAAGATGAGACAAGCTGGGCAGAGCCAATCAAGATGTGCAGTCAATTCATATGTCATGGATTGATCAGTTATCAATTGGTCCAACTCAATACTTTGGATCAATCAACTCGAAACTAGCTCAAGCAACTAAAAATAGGATTCCAAGAGATCTAAGCATCAATTATTATTAGCCAAGCATTAGATTCCATAGGAATTAAATGCCCTTTTCATTTTCCAAGTAGTCATTAAGTGCTTTAGGCAACTCCTAGATAGCAATAGTTAGAATTTTTGAATTAATTAGGACATAATTTTTAATGTTTTAAAAATTACAGTATTGTTCTAAGCAACATAAACCCAACCATATGAATGAAAACAAAAGGGTGATGAGTCGGTCTTTATCCTAGAGAGTTTTTGTATATTTCAAATTTCTTTTATCCTTAACTAGTGGTGATGAGTCGGTCTTTATCACCTTGGGGAGTCATATCCGATGTGTAGCAAACTATGTGTATGGGTGAGAGTTGGTAAGTCATATCCAACTTGTAGGTGATAATGTGTGTGTTGGTGAGTTACATCCAACAAATGTGTGTGCATGAGCCCACTCAAAACATGTTCAACTACTTCCATGTAAGAGTGTGATACATTGATGAGCCCAAATTCAAGAGTGTATGTGCATATCGGACTATCATTTGATGCTTTTCTATTAACGAGGATCCTCTGGACTCATGATTCACATCAGATAGTGCTACCAAGGAGCACATTACTTAACGATATTTAACCAAACGATAGCTAATGGTGCTAAGGATGCATGACATGTATTTGGAGGGTTTTACGATGTTCTTTTATATTATTCATTACACATATATTTGTATGATATTTGTAATAAAAAGTTATTTTGGTTTGACCATTATTCATTCTTAGTATAATCAAATAAATGAATAAATTACTACAACTAGATTGAAATAATAAGTTCACTTAAACTGAAATAATAAATTCATTTTATAAAATGCAAATATCATCTAATTGTTGACTTTAATGTCATGTGCAATATCATTTTATGCCCTCTAATTTATATATACATCTCAATATATGTGTAGAATGATCAATTCTAATTCACGATGCTTTCATGTCAATATTATTACTAAGATACAAAGATAGGTTAGATTGGAGAGCCATATGACATGTATATTAGCTAAAATATTAGAGAGAATATATTAATTATAAATTTGATATAATAAATGTTTAAATAACATTTATCTAATAAAGAGATAATATCATTACCGCTAGAAAATATCGTGTTGAATCATGATAGGATATATACTACACATCCCTCATAAGTAGTTGCTTACCGTTCAATAGTAGTGACAAAATTCAATGTTGACTCTATTATAGAAAAGAGTACCAATACTATGTTTCATCAAATAGCGATGACCAAACCCATGTCTAACATAAACATCCAATAATTAGGATATAGGTTGTTCTTCATATATGCAATATAATGAATAGAAATATTAACACAACCCTCCTCCGTGAAAACTCAAACAAAGAATAACAATAACAATGTTATACTTTCTTTTGATATTTCTTACATATTCGATAAGTTCATCCTAATTGCAATACATGTCATCTATCATAAACACAAGTGAATAATGAAGTGTATGTTCATCATAATCAACAAATATGTCTTGTACCTCATCTGCTAACTAATTAAAAAATAAATCATCCAGTACACCACAATCAAATTTAGTCTCCTTATCCCTAGTAGATCAAAAAGATATTCCACTATAGCAAACATTTTCAATGATCGTCATATTTTGGGAACCTATTCCACCATAATAAATACTTTTCTCAAGTTCTTTGTCATTATGGATATTCTACAGTATATATAACATGGATATAATGTGTCAAACATTTACATATAAGCATGCATGTATATATATGCATATACATATATACATACAAATATATACATAAATGTAACCCAAATGTGTTCTTTCTGATATGAGAGATGTTTTTGGCTATGTCTTCCCCTATTGGGAGATACAACATAGTCGAGTCACTCTTGAAAGGGAGATGCGATTGTGCTATGTCTCTACTCGAAAGATCGACTACTCAAGGTTGCTGGCCCAATGTCGTGAAACATGTAAAATATAGCAAAAACCCAAAATCCAATACAAACTTGCAAAAGCCTTAAAATCAATGTAAGAATCAACCTTCTCCTACTTCTTGTTCTTTTTTTAAATTTTTCTAGTTTTTTTCTTTTTTCTCTATTTTTTTTCTCTAGCAAGACTCGCAAAAGTTTACTCATATGTTGTCTAGATGAGAGAGAAGGCAATAATTGTAAACATATGAATGAAATGTTGGTTGTCATAATAGAGAGAAGAGAATGTTGGAAAATGGTGTGAAGAGGAGAGAGTATTGGGGTAATTTTGATATTTCTAAAGAAGGGTGTGTGGATAGTAAAAGGATATAGTAATTCCCTTATTATACTTGAAAAGAAATAAAAAGGTGTACATATGCCAAAGTTTTTACTCAAATTGGGCTTACATAACGACATTTCATACGTATGATAGGCAACAAAACTTACAATTGCAAGCACAAAAAAATCAAGATCTTTTCCTAGAACTTTGTACCAAACACATTTTAAGATGAGTTGGGTGATTGATAGAGGGAAGAATATGCAATGGAACCTGTCAAGAAAGTCTCAAAAGGGTCTACGGTCATAGAGCTAATTGAGAGATTGTAGGCAAAGCAAGGGATGCCAGAGGAGTGGTAGAGTAACATCCTTGATGCTATCAAGATAGGTGCACTAGAATGGTGCTAGCACATACTAGAAGAACTCCATAGTGAGACATTGTGTATGTCGTGATGAAGGCCTTAAATGGGCAAAAGGTCTGACCGAAAGTCAACCAAGAAAGTGTAAGAGCTTTGTAGTGGGTACCCAAAAGAGGAAATCTCATTGCTTATGATTTTGCAATAATGAGCATTTAGGGAGTGTGTCATTGATGAAAGGATAAACCTCTTGATTGGTTATTACCTTCAATTTAATTTTGTCAATCTTTACATATATTCTAAATCAGGCATGCCTAACCCAATCTTGTCGATCCAAAGAGAAAAAAGATGTGAGAGGAATAAAAGAGTGTATGGTGACATTTATATGTCAAAATGGATAAAATATCAAAAATTATGTCGAGAATATAGATATCAAAGGAATATATTATATTAGGAAACCATTGAAGAGTTATTGAAGGATAAATGAACAACTATCTAGAGCAATGAACTAATTCAAGCTTATAACTAGGATTCCACCATTTAGATTTGATTTGAAGGACAACAAAAACCCTCCCATGTTTTTTAATTGATTAAAGGAAGATATAGAGTATAGTACAAAGAGATATTTTTGGAGAACCTTAGAGAAGAGATGAATAAGTATATATCATCTCTCCTTTTAATATTACAAATAACTAGATGAGAGTGAATTATCATTATTTTGGAATGAGTGGCATGTGTTAATATATATCCTTCATATGTTAGACACGAGCTCTATAATTGTATAGGTATCAAAAGTTTTGAAATATTTGATGTTGCAGTTCAGCTTGTTACAGTATGAAAAAAGAACTACCAATGCTTGAGCTACAAGTGATCATGATAGCATCCAATAATAAAGCTTCTCTAAAGCTAACAATCTTGGACAATGTGGATTTGGGCATATTTACAAAGTAATGTTACCTTCAACTGTGATCATAGTAGCATCTCTTTCAACAGAATTGCTTTGATAAAGGACCATTATCATGTTAAAATATCAAAAGATGAGAAAATACATTATGAATTCCTCATCTTATGGAGTTAGAGATGTAGTAGAATTTGAATTTTGTATTTAGCTGGATGATCTAACTCTTTCAAAATGTTGCTACAATATGGTTAATTAAATCAAGGAAATAACCTATTAAGGTGACTAGACCAACTTCACTTAAGCAACATTTATAGATGAGTTCGAAAAATACTCACTAAGAGGCTGTTCAAATTGATGTAGAACAAACTGATTTTTAAGATATTATTTTTATTGATTTTTATATCATTTAAGTTGATCTTCCTTGATGGGAGAGAAGTTGCAGTAAAAAGGTTGTTGGAGACTTATCTTTGAAGAGAATATATGCTTTAATGTTGAAACAGATAGAGAAATTATTTGTGATGTTTATTTCATTAGCTAAGAGTAGCTAAGAGTTGATCTGGATGCTAGTTTTCCATTAGATTCGAGTGAAGAAAACCTCTATGGTGATATCTCTATACCCCCTTGAGTCTGCATGAACCTTTTTTGTTATTCATATAGACCCATAGTCTATAGAGATTTAACTATTGTATTATAACATATGATATTGGCAAAAGAAACATAGTTTTTAGGAGAGATATACTCCATTAGTTTCACATAAAACACGTCATCCCTTGAGTTTGTTCTTTCATTGTTAGATTTCACAAAAAAACTTGATTATCAAGAAGTATGAACAATAACCAGCAGTAGATCTAGATTTTTTGTGGGGTGGGGAGAAATGTTTATTCCCCCATTTAAGATGGTTTGAACTATGCATAGTAACCATAGGTTTGATTGTACCATGTAACTTTTTTATTGGTTTTTGAATTTCATGTTGGGCGACAGCCCCACCTTGCCTCAATCAAGATCTACCACTGACAATGATGTAATTTAGTTAATTTATTCTTCTATAAAGCATGTTTAGATCTGAACCTCATTGAGTAATTAACTTGAAAAAACATTGTGATTGTCACTGCCAATGCTTTGGGGCTTCAATATCTCCATGAAGAATCAAGACCCAGACTGGTCCATGCGAACCTTAAAGTAGGCAACAATCTATTCTACATCCCAAGGTTTCAGTTAAAATGTTTGGTGGAGGTGGCCAAACTAGTTGTGATCAAAGTCAAGTACAATAGAGTAGTGGGGACCTAGTAAGTACTCTTGTTGTACTTATATAAATTTGACTAAATATGTTGTGATAAAAGAACTCATGATGATTATATTAAAGTCCGAGTTGCTCATACTTTAAGAGATGTAATGTATAAAGGCAAACTTCTTAAAACACCTAAAGAATAGTTAAAAAGTTTCACACCAATAAAACACATACTAATGCTTTGTCCTAATATTCAGAAAGAAATTTCCACCATCAAACTAAATTTGAACAATGTAATTCATTTCCATGTTCATCAATAAAGTTATTACTTAATGTTAGCTTAAGGTTGTTTCAACAGAAAGATTTTGAAGAACCTATGTTACAGAAAATATTGATTAACTATGAAAGACATAAGTTACTTTATATTTCTATAACTTGGCCTTTACATTATAATATGTGCATTTCTTATTATTATAAAATGCTTGAGTGCACTTGGTGAAGATATTTTATTGTGTTAGTTTGTTAGTTCTACACATTATAGTGGATAAATCTTCTGATATTGCATTAGAAGGGCGTTGATCAACAAAATATGACATATCTTCAACTGTGATATCATTGTTCTAGAGATTGTCAGTGGGAAGAAAATGACAAGTTTACATAAAGTGGAGCATCCCTCACTAACCGCCTTGGGTTTATACGCTTTTCATAATTGTTTTTCTCCTCGACATAAAATTTCTATACTTAGTCGTGGTCAGCAACAGTATAGACAAAGACCTCTACAATGTTGGTAATACCACAAGACAAAAAATAGTCCTTGAAGAAAGATAAAAGTCTTAAATCTAAAGTTGAAAGGTAAATATTATAAAGCAGTAATTAGACCTATTATAAAATTTATGTTTTCTATTGTTGGAAGTTAATCATTAACATGTACATAAGATGTCTGTGGCATAAATGAAGATATTGAGATAGATGAGTGGTCACATAAGGAAAGACCATATACATAATGAAGTTATTAGAAATAAATTGGGGTGACAACAATAGCGGATAAAATAAGGAAAAATCGTTTAGGATGGTTTTGAATATGTAGAAAGATGATCAAAGGAAGCTCCCGTAAGAAGGCATGAAAAACTCGATTGTAAAAATGTTAAAAGAGAAAAGGATGAATACAAAACTGCTAGAATGAAATAATAAAGAATGACATAGCTTATGTTGAGTTAACTACTTACTAGTGTGACATAAGGTAGGGAGGGGTACGTGGAAATGAACAATTCATGTAACCTATCCTATCTAGTAAGGAAATAGGCTTGGTTATTGTAATTTTGTTCTTTCGAAAGTTAAACCGTTTAAAGTTCTCAATATACCTTCAAAAATCAAAAAGAATATAAAAATTGCACAGCTGCATGATTTATTTTAATCTTTTGGGTACTTCTATATAAATTTTATGTAATTTTCAAGCTTCTGGTGATCTTTATATACATATTTTGCCTGGAATCTCACCTAACATCTCGTGGCATTTTTCTCAAGGAGATGAGACCTCTAAATATAGATGCTAATAACATTATTTACAAGTACTACATATTTGCAGGCAATGGTTAATTATGTGATGTTGGTATTGTTTTTACGGGCATGGAAACTGTGGACCGAGGAGTTGGGTTTTATTTTTCCAGTAATAGGGAAGCCTTGTAACTTCGGTTAGGTGATGAGGTCAAATTACTGGATCGAATAAGGGTATGCAGTTGCGGCAATCTTTTCCTTCACACTAATTATGATGTGTTTTTTTGGCCCTATTGGTGGAAAAAAATGTACGGGTTTCTGTTGCTTTCTGCTACAGCCACCTGCTAGCGGACCTTGTCCTATCCTCAAAAGTCTGAAGTCTCGGATGAAATACCGGAGTTCTTATAGCCCCTGGTGTTACAACAAGAGAGAAGAAGACGCGTTCGTCTTGGTAACTGGGCACCACCGGTCCCATCTCAGTTACTCAGAAAAGAAGAAAGTATGGTTTTTCTGGTGGGCACATCAGCTGAGCCGTTGAATCTCAATCCAGCTCATGTTTGCTCTCCCCAGATTGCATGTATTTGCATTCGACTTGACTCTATCAATTGATCAGTAGCGAGCTTCTGGGACTTTGGTAATTAAGGCTCGTTATTCCGTGATGTGTGTTTTTAATCCTTGGTAAATAATTCTCGAAGTCTTTAATTGCAGATGTTCATACTTCACTTACACAGTATTTGTATATGACAAGTAGAATTCATCATAGCTTGGGAAGAATATTGTTTGTGGAGATTCGGCAAATTAACCAATGGGTTTAAAGGTCTTCATTTATTTATTTAGAATTTAAAGAGAACTTGACTGTTGGTTTCTGCTCCACAACTAGAGGGAGACACCTTTATTTTCTATTGACTAAACATCGTGAAGCGAAGGGCACTCAAAACAATGTCAGAAAGATTTTGCGAACCATCGACTTCGGCACCGCCAATCTACACAGGCCGCTGTTGGTATCACTCTTCGTTAACATTTTCTAAAAGAGAAAGCGAGGTTCGAAATTATGCACATTAGCTATATCTCTCAGTGGACCTTCTCTAAGAAACTTTGGATCATTAGCTTGATGTGGGGGGATAGGTTGCACTCGCTCAAAATGATTTTGTCGGTGCACTGGTTGCACTAGTTGAGGATGATACCGTAGCTGCACTAGCTCGGGATGATATTGTGGTTGCATTGGTTGAGGATGATATTGTGAGGGGACTAGTTGCACTTGCTGAAGATGATATTGTGGATGCACTGGCTGCACTTGCTGAGGATGATACTGTGGCTGCACTGGCTCACGATGATATTGTGGATGCACTGGCTGCACTTGCTGAGGATGATACTGTGGCTGCACTGGCTCACGATGATATTGTGGTTGCATTGGTTGAAGATGATATTGTAGGGGGTCTGAATGTACTGGCCGTTGTGCAGTCTGTCTTCTTTCTCTAGACTTGCTTCTCCACCAAGTCTTCATATTGGCCACGATTTCAGAATTAGCTTGAACCCAGTTTACCAACCTAGCCCCATGGTCGAGGAACGAACCTCGACTACTAGGCTAGTAAGTCAGCAGAAGGAACTGACCATCAGGAGTTCAATCTTAACTCAAATTAATGGTCGGTCAACCTAACTTCTATTGGAGTTTTCTTGTGCAAGATCCTCGCAAGAGTCCTGATATCAGATGCGCAGTAGAGAGTGGGAGGGGCCAATGGAAGACCTGGTAGCAGAGCAGGAGGAGGAGAAAGAGAATGGTTTATGATTTTCCACAGCAAAATTCTGAGGGAAGAAGTATTTCTCTTTCTTGCGTTTTTCATACTCTATACTTCTTTCGGAAAAACTTTCATTACAGTCCGGTTTCTTGTTCCCTTTCTTTCCACTCTAAGCTTTACATTATAATCCCTATCATTATTCATGACATGTGTAACGTATATGTTTAAGAAAACAGTTATGGATTTTATTTTGAAATGAATTACACATCCATATAGAATCCCAGAAAATGACTTGTCTTCCCATATTCTAATGATTCCTTGCCCAAAATGGTTATCTTTCTTGAGCTACCATCTCACCTTGGTTGTAGTGCTATATTTGGTTTAGTTTCTTAGTTTTTGCCAATTCAAATACGTAAATTCTAAAAGTCATTTTTTGTTGTTTGCCAAAATAGCACTAATATGGTATAAAAAGGAAACATTCAATATATTAACAAATAAGATGTATAATAGTCAACCATCAAAAGGCAATTTGCTAAATATCCATGTAACTAATTATAAATAATTCAAGGTACCAAAAAGCACTTTAAGTAAAGCCTAGGTACCATTTTGGAATAAGCTTTAATATGATTTTGTTATTTTAGAATCAATTTGAGAACAAATTTGTAATTATTTATTATCTACTACTGTAATTAACCTAATGTTGCAAGGGTAAACCAATAGTTTTGTTTGCCTACTAGTTTGGTAATTATTCAAAAGGACTAAGGAAATTACCTTCATTTTTTAGTATTTTTTAAATTGATCAGGGACATAATAGTAATTTTTCTTCAAACTGAATGTGTAATTCTACCAGAACACAGTAGGCAAAACCATCTTTTCATTCAGTGGTATATCTTTGAATACCTCACACATTAGGGGATAACTGCATAATTCAACAGGTCGTTTTTTGGTAATTTTCACAAACTACCAAAGGACAATTGTTCATTTAAAGGCAAAACATTTTTTTGTCAAAGTATCTACACTTTTTGTAATTTTGTATTGTGCCAATTCATTATTTTTAAAACATACTAAGGGAAAACCAGACTTTTCAATTTGATACTCGAGCGAGTTTTCCATAAATTGTTACTTTGGGCGGTTTATTACTTATGGTTTTATGAAAATCGTTGGCATAAACGGTTTTGTCTCCTGTAGTTTTTCAAAACCCCGATGGTTTTGATTTATAATAACGTCGAAGAGGGAGAGGAGACGAGAAAAGAGAGAGAAGGGAGGGTGAGGTGATGGTTGGCCTTTGACCTCTTATTCGTGTCTATGGGCAGAGCTTCTAGCAACAGTTGCTGGTTCTTCTCCTTTAGTGGGTTCTTTTATGTGCCGACCTCCTTTTTTGACAGTCTTAGGCTACCTAAATTTGTGGCTTCTAACTTTCTATCCCTTTACAGGGAGTATTCTCTCCTTTTTTTCTTTGTTTCTCTAATGTTAACTTGAAAGACTCTTGTAATAAGATACGAAAACTAGAATGTAAAAATATAAGAGGGAGAGGATGACCTCAAAAGTGTTAGAAAGAAACAATAAAAAATTATATAGTTTACGTTGAGTTAAATGTTAGCATATGGAAACAAAGAATCCATGTAGCCGACCCTATGTAGCACGAGAAAAAGCTTAGTTATTGTTGTAGAGGACGATGAGGAGTTAACTCGTGTCTTTTGTTGTCTTTTGATTTTTCGTAAAAGAAAGATCCTAACGTCGGAAAAGCATTTTGTTCTCTCTTTTTTTTAGATAACTGCATACTTCTTCTTCTTTTTTGTAGATTCTGGTCAACCTCTCTTTGATAACACTGTTGAAGGTCAACCTTTACTGGTCCAACGCAAGTTAGCTTGGTTCGTGTAAGTTGGACTCAGCATCATGGGTTTGAGCCCCTTGACCATGTTTCGCAGACCGCATCTCGCTAGTTGCGGTAAAAATTGGGTGGATCCGAGCCCACAAAACGTCATCTAAAGAAGCGCAATCAAGAGATAACTGCAGGTCGAAGCGTATTTACCAACTGGAACCCGATCGCTGTCCACTCTTTTGCTTTTAAGTTGGCTGGTAGGATCATTTATTACATCTTCGTCTTCTCCTTTTCTCTCCTTATTGCGGACACCTATCTGCTTGGTGTGGGAAACCTACATCTGTTGGTTTGAGATATACAGAGTAACAGAGAGTCTGGAGGTTTGATGGATGCCGAAACCTTGCAGCCATGGCTTAGGCTTGGAGTTCTCCTTTGTTTTTTGCTCTTCTGCTGCCTGCAAGTGCATGTATGTTCTTCAGCAGATACCATCTATTCAGGCCAATCTCTAACAGGTACCCAAACAATATCCTCTTTAAATGGCTGGTTTGAATTGGGTTACTTCTCTCGTGGTAGTCCTAAAAGATACTACATAGGCATATGGTACAAGGAAGTCCCATTTGACAATGTAGTGTGGGTGGCCAACAGAGATAGGCCTCTGCCAGACGAATCAGCAGAGTTTAGGATCTCAGAGAATGGCAACTTGGTCATCCAAACCCAATCAAAGGAGCTGATTTGGTCAACCAATCTGATTTCATCTAATTCATCTCCCTCTTCAAGAACTGCTGTCCTTCTAAACGGTGGCAATCTTGCTTTAAGAGATGGGATTTCATCCGGGAGTTTCATATGGGAGAGTTTCAACAACCCAACAGACACCTGGTTGCCTGGTGGGAAACTGGGGATGGACAAAGTAACCAAGCAAAATCAGTTGCTTGTTTCATGGAAGAATTCAGATGATCCCTCTCCTGGGACTTTCTCTCTAGAGATGGACCCAAATGGAACTGCCCAATATTTCATAATGTGGAACAAAACCCAGCAATATTGGACTAGTGGGATTTGGAATGGTCAAACCTTCAGTGCGGTGCCAGAGATGAGATTAAACTACATATTCAATTTCAGCTTCTTCACAGATGGAACTCTCAGCTATTTCACCTACTCGGTTTATAATCCCGACATTATGACCAAGTTTGTGATGGATCTGTCTGGACAGGTCAAGCAATTGACATGGGTTAAGGAGACACGGCAGTGGAATTTGTTTTGGTCTCAGCCCAGAGAGCAATGTGCAGTTTATGCTCTCTGTGGAGCTTATGGAGTCTGTAATCAGGATAACATGAATCCCTGTAACTGCAGCAATGGGTTCGAGCCTATGACGGCTAAAGATTGGGGTTTGAAAGATTGGTCTGGAGGGTGTGTGAGGAAGACAAAATTGCAGTGTGGTAATGATCAATTTTCTGTGTTAACTGGAGTGAAGCCACCTGTAAATCCCGATACTGTGGCAGCAGGAAGTGCAGAGGGATGTAAATCAAGTTGCTTGACTGATTGTTCATGCACAGCTTATTCTTATCAGGGCAACAGATGTTCAATATGGAAAAGTGATCTTTTGAATATTCAGCAGCTTACTGATGGTAGCGGCGACACCATCTTTGTTCGTATCTATAACAACGAAATTCATCAAAAAACTAGTGCTTCTGTAATCATTGGAGGCATAATTGGGGGCTCTCTTGCTGTTTTACCCGTTGTCGTAGTGCTGATTTGGCTTTTCAAGAGGAGGACGAAACTTGAGAATTCGAAGGTGCAGGGTTTTTTGTTGTCATTTAAATATAGGGATTTGGAGAAGGCAACAAGGAATTTCTCAGAGAAATTGGGTGGTGGTGGTTTTGGATCTGTTCACAAGGGAACTCTACCTGATTCATCTGTGGTTGCTGTGAAGAGACTGGAAGGATTAAGGCAAGGAGAAAAGCAATTCAGAACCGAGGTTAGCACCATCGGGACGATCCAGCATCTCAATCTTATTCGCCTCCGCGGTTTCTGCTCTGAAGGCACTAAACGACTACTGGTCTATGATTTCATGCAATATGGCTCTTTAGATTTCCATCTTTTTAATGAAAATTCTAATCCATTGAACTGGAAATCAAGATATGAGATCGCTCTAGGAAGTGCTAGAGGAATAAGTTACCTTCACGAGAAATGCAGAGATTGCATTATTCATTGTGATATCAAGCCTGAAAACATACTTTTAGATGCTGATTTATGTCCGAAGGTTGCGGATTTCGGATTGGCGAAGCTCTTAGGTCACGAATTCAGCCGAGTTTTGACGACTTTCAGAGGAACAAGAGGATACCTTGCGCCAGAATGGATCTCTGGCATGCCAATCACACCCAAGGCTGATGTTTACAGCTATGGGATGATGGTGTTAGAGCTGATTTCAGGGAGAAGAAATGTGAATCACTCTGAGGATGGCCAGGTAGGCTATTTTCCGACTTGGGCAGCTAGCAAGATGATCGAAGGAGAAGTGTTTGCATTGCTTGATCCTAGATTGAATGGTGAAGCTGATTTGGAAGAGCTCACTAGAGTTTGCAGGGTAGCTATTTGGTGTATTCAGGATGATGAGATTGCCAGGCCTTCAATGGGTCAGGTGGTGCAGATTCTCGAGAAGGTTCTTGAAATCGGCATGCCTCCTGTGCCGAGGTCTCTTCAGGTTCTTGTGGACAAGCAGGAGAACATCGTGTTCTTATCGGAAGGATCTGACAGAAGTTCAAAACCTCACAGTGGTGTCTCAAGTTCTTCACAAGCTAAAAAATCATCTTCTAGCTCAATGTGAGAACACACTACAACTGTTATTTGCCTGATTTTCATAGTGGTTGGCATTATGAGTTATGTGGTATGTAGCAATTGGTACTCTTTGTAAAGGTTTATGATGGTTCATTGGGGTTGTAAAAATATGAATTTATTAAAGTACGAGATAATCTTCCATCTTCTTGGATGACTAGATCACAGAATGACGAAATTAGCTGCATATGATGTGCAAGAAACAAGATTGTACTGCCTCACCTAAATTAGCTCTTTAGTTTTCAAGATAATGGAGAAATAACCAGAGGAGCACCAATCCATTTGTGTTAAGGTCTGTTTGATCGACGTGGATTTGATAATAGAGATATACCATTTCTAACTCGAATTCTCATTCTTGCTTTTCAATTCGACGATAATAGCTTGTATTCTCTATTCAACATCTTTGTTGAAGAGGGAAATCCATAAGAAAAACTTTAAAATCCCATGCCATAAATTTCAAGAGTTGGAGACATGAACAAGATGAAGCATTGGCATGTATGAGGATGGGGAGACTGAATTCTTGAGATTCTTTTTACTTCCCTTTCTTTTACATAAAAAGTTGGGGGCACGCCGATTTACATAAAGAGTTCTTTTTCTCATGCAAACTCTTGGCAGTTTACGCGAAACACCCTCAACTTCGAATGAACTCTCATATGGCTCTGTTCTTTTTTATTGTATTTGTATTGTGCATTCAACCTTTCTAAACAATGCATGAAGCTGGTAGGTGATGGTCTAAGAAGATGAACACGTGTTACGCTGACGCTTGACATTTGTACTTCTTCAGTGTCCAACCAAAACTATTAAATATTTTTAATACATGACTAAGACATTTATTCGCCGGTTATTATTATTTGTCTTTAGCGACCAATTATTACTTTATTTGTAAATTACCTTGTAAAAAATATTTTTGGGTTTTAAAGGATATTATTTTTGGTCTTGACGTTTCCCCTTTCATTTTACCTTCTAGATGTTTTTTTCCTACGCAAAATCTCCTTTTCCTTTCTTTTTACCTTTTCGTGTTACTATACCATGCTGAATGAATTTTTACAGTTCAAGTCTTTACAATTGATATTGGATCATCAATTTCATCCTTTTGTGGAATGTTTACGTCGGGATGTAATTGATCAGATTTGGATCGGGATATGGCTTTAATTGTGTGATAGAGCAATTGCATTGAGAACAAGATTTGGATAAAGATATAAAGTACCAAAACCAAATCCAAAAAAAGGAAGGCAGTCTTGCTCCAGTGTATCAGATACATCTGAAAAAAAAGTATAAAGAAGCAGAGCCAGAATCTAATTAGAATTAAACATATTTTTGTGGTGCTAAGTATTTGACCAATTAAGATGGAATTGACATGGGGTTACAGATATATCCAATTTGTTGGAATCCATAATTATTTAGAATTAAATATATGGTTAATTTAATTAAAGTGCATTCATGAACCAATTAAACCATTGTGGGTCATTGTAGGCTCATTAAGTGCATGTATGACCCAAGAATAAATCCTTGTGGCAACTAATCATCACACTGCCACTTTAGGTTTTGTGCGAGGACATGTGCTTGCTCGTGCATGCACAGGTAACATCTTAATTATTTCAACAGTGCTCATAAAAGATAATGCATTTTTAACTCAAAAAATCTTATTTTTTTCCTGTAGAGAAAACCCACAACGAGCAATACATCACCTGGCTAGGTAGTCAACTCACAGGAGTTGAAGGTCATGAGTTCGATACCTGTTTTATGCACCTGGCTTCGGCCATTGTACAAAAGAAAATGTGAAGAAAAACACTTTTATGAACAGAACATTTCAAGAAGGCGTCATTGTGTCCTTGCCGCATCACGAACTGAAGCCATGTGCGTGCACCAATGCAAGTTGGTAGTCACTATTCAAGAATGCTCTGCCTTGTTAATGAAAGGTTTGAGTTTGGTCATGCCGTGATCGTCAAGCTGAGTTCATTCTTATCTGTGATTAGGACTGATGAAAACACTGATGAACCAGCTGGTTGGCGTTAATTTGGGCCAGTGGTGGATCTAGAAAATCTTTAAAATGTCACGAGTAGCCAACACAGATTCAACCCTGACCCATACACTTTTTATTGCTTTGGAGAATTCGGGCAGGCTGGATGCCCAACTTTTGCTCGATCTAGATCCTACACTGGGTCAAGTTGCCTTGATTCATCCAATGAGCCCGTATCTAGAAAATCTACAGGCATGCACCCAGCAACACATTCACGCATGCACACACGCGATTAAATGAGCCCATACAAGCTTGAGTCAAGAATGCTTTGGTCTTATGTTTGTTTTCAGCTCAGGTCAATGAGCCAACTCAAGCTGAACACGAACTAACCCTGCACGAGCTGAACGAGTGACAAGGTGGTCCTCGACAAATCTAAACGATCGGACAAATTCACTGTATGGCCCCTTTTATATGATACGGGTGTATACATGATTTTGTCCCACAAACGCTCCCCTATCCTGCTTTTGGCTGGAAATAAAAGGCTTGTGTTGGAGATATTTGAAAGAGTTTTTCCGGTATCATAATTTATCGCACACAGAGCGTTAGCTCAACTGGCGGTGTGTGTTAGTCTTCAGTCGACGACCCCCCCCCCACTCCATAATTTTGCTTCTTAAATTTGGATGTTGATCAAAGGTTATATATAAATTATACGAGGTGTATGGGTGATTCTTGTTGACTCGCCACAGGTTTGACTGAAAAGAGAAAACTAAGAATCTATCTCACCACTAATTCTAAACTGAACTAGATAAGAGAACACAAATTTCGCCAAGAAATGAATGCTATCTTCTTTATTTTTACCAAGAAGTCTATTTAAAATTGAACACGAGCTCCAAAGCTAGCCATTCAAAAATAAATCAAAATACAAGTCTTCATGAAACAATTAACTTAGATTGTAGGTTCTTAGGGTGGTAAATGCAACATTTTATTTTCCTAGGCATTGAAAAAACAAAAACTGGTTTCCTAAACTGTGTTGTTGGACAAATCCTTGTTATAATTACCTTAGAAAGCACCATTATGAATTAATTTTGTAGTTTGATAGTTTTCAACATTTAAAGTTTGTGGTTCCTAAAGAGTGACGACATTTTTAAGACTTTCTAGAGTGGGATTCCAACCACTTCTAATGGACATGTTCTTATTAAACCAATTGGATAATTGAGAAATTTGTCTTGTCATGGATTTGGTGTGTGGCCGAGTGGGCCCTGTTGATGAATTTGGACTGATGTCCACATAATTCTCATCAAGTAGGAGAAGGACATCCTCATCTTTAGAATCTGACACATAAGGAGTTAGGTCTCTTATGTTGAAAGTAAGTGACACCATACAATGCCTAGAGAGGTCAATGGTATAGGCATTTTCATTGATTTTGGTGATAACTTTGAAAGGACCATCTGTTGTTGGTTTTAGCTTGAAAAATCTCTATTGGGGAAACTATCCTTTGCAAAGGTGTATCCAAACCAAATCCTCCAACTAAAACTGAATGTGTTTCTTATGCTTGTTGACAACCTCTACATATTTTGTGGAGCTGACTTCTATCTTCTTCTTCATATCCATATGCAGCTTCAAAGGGAGTCTATCCTATAGTTCATCCCAGGATTTACTTTGCTTGGGCAAAATAGTTCGTAGTAAGGTCAAGAGAGTGTGGTTGATAACCTCTGTTTGCTCATTCTTTTGAGGGTGACAAGCATTGCTAAACATGAGTTTTGTTCCTAATCTATTTTATAATATCCTCCAGAAGTGAGTCAAAAACTTGGAATCCCAATCAGAGATGATGGAGCATGGGATCCCATGCAATCTCACAATTCCCTCAAAGAATAACTCAACAATATATGAAACATCATCTATTTTATGATAGGTAATAAAATGAGTCATGCATGAGAAACAATCGACAATAATAAAAACAAAACCCTTTCCTTGCTTGGTGCGGGTAAACTAAGAACAAAATCCAGGGATTACACAGGGACAAGGATTTTAAGAGTTCAATCTTTTTTTATACCAATAATGCAGGGATCACGCATGGACAAGGACTCTTTGACGTAATCCTTGTTCAACAATTCATCAATTTGTATTTGAAATTCCTTAGTTTCCTCTTGATTTCTCTTGTAAGCTAGCCAACTGGAAAATGGTACTCTGGGCATGAATTCAATTTGTTGTTCAATGCCTCGAACGGATGGTAGACCAGAAGGTAGTTTTTAAGGAAAAATATCCTAGAATTCTTAGAGTAGCTTATGTACCAATTCTGAGAAGTCTAAGAGTGATGGAGTTGGGGTTTTTTTTAGGTAAAGAACAAGAAAAAGGTGATGCTTAGTTATAGCGTGTAGGACTAAATGCTTTGAAATCAAGAGGTTTTCTTTTGGGTTTATAGGTTTAAGAAAGGGGCTTTTCTTTGGGGTTGAGTGGTACAAGGGTGATTTTCTTCTTATTCTTAGTAAAATTATAGTTGTTCAAGTAGCTATTGTGAATGAATCTTCTGTCGAACTACCAGGGACATCCTAGTAATAGGTGGTTAGCTTCTTTCCAGTGTTGTTCAACTACTGAAGTTGGCTTAGGATGTGTTATAGGGCTCAGTTGCAGTTAGTTTACCAACTTTGTAGAAACACTGTTAGTACAACTTTCACCATCTATAATGAGAGAGTATATCTTCCTTTTGATTCTATACCAAGTATAGAAGATCACATCCCTTTGATCAAGCTTTAGTGGTAGTTGAACACTGAGCATTTTATGGATCACCAATAGTTCTCCTGAATTTGAATGTTCAATATAAGATTCTTCCACTTTTTGCTTAGGTTTTATCTCATCTTCACTCTCAATGTTGTCAAATGCACCTTTTAAGGTGATGTTCTTTTTGTTAGGGCATTGAGAGGTGATATGACCCTTGTCTAAAATACTTAAAGCACTTAATATCTCTATAACAAGTAGTAGAAGAGCCATCAACAATAGATTTTTCTTTTCCATCATATCGTACAATGCCTTGTGTACTTTTGCCGATTTTCTTACTGAATGGACTAGGGGCAGATTTCTTAGGCATAAAGTTGTTCTTGGCATGACACAATTTCAACAATTTTTCTACTTTAATTGATAGTTTTATGACATCTTCTAAGAAAACAAATAGTTATAATTCAACAACTTTTGCAATAGTCTTGTTAAGTCTTGCAAGAAAACGAGATATAGTCTGTTCTTGTGGCTCCTACACATTACAACGAATCATCAAAGTCTCAAATTCTTTTACATAATCTTCAACATTCATTCCTCCTTACCGCAAACTTAGAAGTTTGAAATACAATTCTTGTTTGTAATGTTCTAGTACAAATTGTTTAACCATTATGTATTTCATCAGTCTCCAGCTTCAAATTTCTTCCTCTCCATCCCTCATTCGTTAGTTCTTAAGATTCTCACATGTTAGCATAATTTGCAAATTCTATGGTTGCAAGACAACATTTAATTTTCTAAGAGCAGTTAAAATATTCAAGTTTTATCCACCCACTAAACCTATTCTAAGAATTCTTTTGAGGAGTTCAACCTTTTAAATTGAGGGATTTTAATTTTGGATAGTATTCATTTTGATCCCTATAGTTCATTATATGGGATCAAAGAGGTGTCATGTCTTCTTGCTCGGGTTCCTAGTCATCTAAATGTGAATGGGAGCCTCTTGGGTTAGAACGTACTAGAGTAGCTGGTGATGGACTCAATTGTTTCATGACCCTAACCATAAATTGGAATTGACTCATCATTTCTTCTTGTCGTCTTTCTAATACTACAATTCTAGCTTGGTCAAAAGACATGCCTCTCGGAAAGTTGGGAGCTTCTTCACTGGAATTTTGGTTCTATGTGTTTTTGTGGTTTGTCATGGTTTGGGACGATAATAAGAGTTAGGAAAGCTTGAGAGAGTACACATTTTTGAAGCAGAATGATGTGTGGTTCAAGTTGAACCACCTCATCAACTAGTAGCAAGCATGATTACCTGAAATGGTTGAAGACCATCTCAAAGAAAGCACCAATGATACATTCTCATTTAGCAAACACTTTCACTGATTCTGAATGAGTCGAGACACTATTCACATCTAGTTGGTCTATGGGTAATTCTTGTTCACTCACCACATGTTTGACTGGTAAGAAAGAACTAAGAATCTATCTCACCACTAATTCTAAACTGAATTAGATAAGAGAACATAAAATTCATTAGAGAATGAATGTCATCTTCTTCATTCTATCAAGAGGTCTATTTAAGATTGGGAAATGGCCTCAAAGCTAGCCATATATAAATAAATCAAAATAAAGCTCCTATACAACAATTAACTAAGGTTGCACGTTCTCATGGTGGTAAATGCAACATTATATTTTCCTAGGCATTAAGAAAACAAAAATTCGTTCGTAGACTATTTCCATGTTTCCCATGGTATTGGGCGAATTCTTGCTATAATTATCCTAGAAAGCGCTATCATGAATTAATTTTGTAGTTTGATAGTTTTTAGCATTTAAAGCTTATGGTTCGTGAAGAGTGAGGATGTTTTTGAGACATTCTGCAGCCAATAACTTCTAGCAGAGATGTTCTCATTAATATATTTTAAAACCAATTGGATAAACTGAGAAATTTGCCTTCTCATGGACCAATTATGTGGCCGAGTGGGCCCTCTTGATGAATTTGGACTGATGTCTACATCAAGTTAGGACCTGGTATTGATAATTATAGAGGAATGCAAGCCTTGAGAAGCAAATCTAATGCTTTGAAGCTAGAGTTATGTGGTTGAGCTCAATGTGACTTACTCAAAGAACGTTATAACATTTAAACGATGAAAAGTACAAGATATTGTCAATACCTTTTTCTTGGTAAATCCAATATATTGCAAATATCGGCCAAAGTTAATCCACTAGACCATTTATTTTACAATATTTATATGATAAGAAATACTAACATATTCTCGAGAGTATATTAGCTGTATAATATTTTTTGGTGTATAATCTTGTATAAACATGAAAATATTTGTGAAAGATTATGCACCAAAAATATTGTGCACCTTAGTCTGATATCTCTCATTATGCTAGAGCATTTATGTCAATCCAAATCATTTGATCCGATAAAATCGGATAAATGAATAACTTAGATTAAAAAAGCAAAAGATAAATGTTGCTTAAAAAAACAAAAGTACATCATGCACTTTTAGCTTTCTTACTTTTTTTATCTATACCATGCAACTCTCCCCCTCCCCCTTTCTCTCTCTCTATATTTATATATATAATTAAGCTCAGCACCCAGCATTGTGTGGCGGGGGCAGGGGTGTGCGAGTCCGTCTGATGGCCTTTATGCTGGGCTCTAAAACCTTGTTTCTGGGCTTAGAATTCGGGTAGGGACGTCGATTCCATGGGTAGCGGCTGGTATCCAAGATCCTGAAACCGTTCAGCGAGAAGGATTAAATTATGCCGAATTTGAGATGGTATATTCAAATCCAGAGTGAATTTTATGAATCAATATTTGTTTTAGGGGTGTAAAGGAAATTTACATATTCGAACCAAACCCATCGTTCCTCGAGAAACAGACAATTGCACATTCACGATGGACTCGGATCAGCTTGCAGTACAATTGAATTTGGATCTAGATTTGCTTTAGTTTTAACATGTACCTAGTTGCATATTTTTTTCTTTGTACTTCTTTTAACATGGAAAAATTTATGGGCTATAGATCAGGTTCATGGCACAATGCCCTGTGGCTATGTTCTAGAAGCATGCGTTGCTGAAATCCAAACGAACATGTCTCGAGCATAGCTAAGTTATTTACGGATCAAACTTTGCAATCTAATGCTTTCAAGGTAAATTGGTGATGTTATCAATTATTAAGCCTTTTGGATTCTTGAACTTTGCAAGCCTCAAAGTATTGACTTAAAGCATGTTTTGGGATAATCCAAGCATATGACTCCTAATCTAAAAAGAGAAAAATATGCTAGCATCTCTTGCACTTCCATTGCAAGAACACTAGTACAAGATGAAAAAAGATATTGTTTACGAAAATTGTAATGGTATGGAAGCCACCCAAAGAGGGTACGGGGGACTTGTAAACAACACTATTAATAGCGAGCAATATATCATGATCTACCCATTAAGACAAACAAAAGTAGGTAACATGGAGATTAAAGCATAGAAATGTCTTTGAAGCATTGAAGATGAATAAGCACTTCTAGAATTGACTTAGCCACCCTATAAAAGGGAGGCTAGAGGAGCATCAAGAGATCATCAACCATACTTCCACCACAACAGCTTACCCTTTTCGTTCTAGTTATAGTTTTCTTACTATAGGATACATTTTTCCCTTTTGATTACTAGTTCCTTCAATAATCTCTTTCTCAATAGAATAGACTTGTCATCTTTTTTCTTTTTAATTCTATCTTACTTTCAGTATCTCAAGTGGGTCTCACATCCCTCGATATTCAAATCACCCATCTTGTCATTATCAAAGCTTCCCATAAAACTAGAATATGCACAAGTGAATTCTTAGAGCCTCATGATCACTTAAGCCTTATCCAAACCCTCTAGTAAAGGAGGTTGACGTTCTCTTGCTTGCCCTGCACCTCATCAATTCAATACCATGATAACTTTTTGTCATTTGAGTTGAGTCATTCTTAAAGACAATAAACATGTGTATTGTATGCATATATGTTTTACGTACATAAAAAGATTGGTATATGCTAATATATTAACCCTATATGAGATATATATAGGATAGTATATTCATTCAAACCTCAACCATCAAAGAGATAAATGTTTTAAATTCAAAATAAAAAATTAATGTACGAAATTCCAACATAATGAGTCAAACTCGAACTCGTTTGCACTCTCTTGATTTGTTTATTTTCATTTTAGCTCTTCTTCTAACCGATATCCTAGCATTGGAAAACTACATTGTTTTCTTTTTTTTTGTTACGGGGAAACCTACATTTCGAAATGGTCCACTGCAACCACTGAAGAACCAAGCAATAAAAGAGAAGGTTTAAACGAATTTACATTAAGATCAAGAGTTACAAATAGCTTGTCTTTCACGGCCAGCTTCACGAGTCATGTTGAGCTGAACATATACTGTTTAAAAACTATTAAGGGAGACGATCTACACCAATGGTGGAAGATATAATAGAGTTGGCAGTGCAGTAGTGATGATGGTGGCCAAGAGGTTGATGGCAGAAGGCAAAAGAAGGTGTTCAAAGTCATCAGTTCAATATCCGGTTGGGCATCTGGCTTCAGCCTCCATAATGTACCGAAAAAAGAAGTTATCATACCCCAAACAGACTCGATCATGAAATCTAACTCGAATTTGAGTACCCATTTTTCATTTTGTCCAATTCAATTAGTTTCAAGCTCAACCTCAAGCTCTATATAAATCAATTTGAATTCAAGGTCAGTGTCGAGCAGCAAACCCGACTTGCACAGTAAGCCTCAGTTTGGTTGTAGAAAAAAAAGTCTACTGGGAAAATTCAGTTTCAAATGAAAACTTGTAACTTCGCTATATTCTTTTTCTTTTCTTTTTGGGTTACAAAAGGATGCCGAAGTCCAAGACACACTCACCCGCATGCTTGTTCCGGTTAGGTTTCAGTTTGAGTCTGTCATTGGTAAAAAAAATTAATTTTAAAGAAAAACAATTAGAAACTCAGTTTGAAACCACTAGTTCCAGTTCTATGAAAGGTGGAACCAGAACCAAATTGGGTGATCCATGATTCTAGATCCTATTTCATTCGGTTCTTGGTTTGATTTAATTCCGTTTGGAACTGCCATGCAGGTTCTAAACAAGCCATGTCTAGGTTCACTATATTATTGAGATAACGAGACCCTCATTGACTATGTAGCTTCATCTAATTGGCATATCTTTGTACAGAGGGAAACTATGTCACAGTCAAGTAAATGCCTTAAGTGCCCCCATTCCATTTGGAGTTTGGACCCAGATGGGAAGGAACCTGATCCATAAAGATATGTGTGGATCTAGTTCGTAACCAGATCCAAATCTAGGAGGATACTTGCTACCGGATTTGGTGAAACGCGATAGATGTGCATCCCATTGCAGTATCATGCATAACTACTTAGACTTGACTTCTCACAAGTAAGTGAGACAAACTGCAGTTTTGTAGTACCAGATTTGAAACTCATTCTCGTATTATTGTATTTGGACCAAACTTGTAGGACATCCGGACCGACCCATTTGATTTGAGCGTTGTGTTTGTAATTCACAAGATTACCATGTTACGAGCTCACTCAAAAAGGCTGGATCACCATTTACTCATGCAAAGTGAGACCCAAGAATCCAAGATTTTCATGTTCAATCACAAGGCATCACACCGAAGGGGTTGCTCTACCATGCCTAAACAATGGGTTACTGATTTGTGCGTGCTTAAAGAGCAATAGCTCGCCTGGCTAGGGAGTCAACTCAGGAGTTGAAGGTCATGAGTTTGATACCCGGGGTATGCACCTGGCTTTGTACAAAAGAAAAAAAGGACTGACATTTGGCTGTGGGTACTGGCTGAAAACTGGAACGGAGTTAGGTCAGGTTTGACGATAAAAAAGGGTTTGATTAATAATGGGGTCGGATTTACTATTGGATATTTGCCCAAACTTGAACATGGAGTCCGATTTGATTGAATCTGTTACATAAAAATGCAGCCTCATTTCGAGTTCTAAAAGTTTGCCGTCAAACCCAACCTGTCTGTGATTTTGCATAATCCGATTTAGTTTCGTTCGGTTTGGCGAATGTGAGATCCGTTAAAATCCCTAAATCTTTGGCTACACGAAAGTTTAACATGGTTTTGAACCAATGCATATTTGATCGGACCATTTTCTTTGCCACTTCATTACAAGAGATCGGCAAACATGCCCCCACTCAATTGCCCAAAGAGACCACGGACACACACATATATTAGTTATACATTGATACAAAGCTAAGGTTTTTCCAGTTATATATATATATATATATATATATATAGAGAGAGAGAGAGAGAGAGAGAAGAACATGTATTTTTCTTTTAACACACGTACAAAGAGAGCTTCTCTATCCAACACCCTGAGACGTTCAATAGGGAAACGAAAGTAAGGGAGGGAGAGAGAGGCAGCAGCCATCGTCGCATTGGTGTCAAGAATGAGAAGGCTAGGGCGTTACAACAGAGAGAACAGAGCGCGAAGGGCATGCACTCAAAAGCAGAGGTTATGCAAGGCAACGATAGTAGTAGCGGTGGTGCAGTGGACCCCACACAAAGCATCTAAGCCAGAAGGCCTTGTGGTCCCCGCCCATAGGGAGGGCCACCTCCGTGAAGGAAAAAAGGTGGTGGGAATGAGACACTCGGAGAAGGAAAAAAAGAAGATATAAGGAGGATAAAAAGGTGGGAATGAGAGATCAATAGCGCCTCCCACTGCCACAAATTCCTGCGTTCTCACTTTCTCTCCCTCTTCATAACACCCAACTCAATTCTAAACTCAGCATTCTTCTGTTCCCTCGTCTTCCTTCAAAACCACACTCCCCAAACATCCCCTCTTGTCCGTCTGCCATTTTACTTCATAAATGAGAGAGAGAGGCTTCTCAGACTTCTTTTTCTTCTACGTCTTATTTTGCTAACTCTGAGAAAAGGAAATAGAGGGGGAATTGCTGCTGTCATGGCGACTGCACTGCTCCCATGGTCAGACAAGTCCGGTGAGGACCAAGCGTCCGGCAGAAAGGAGAGTCGGGACGTAGCGCCGGGGAGACCAAAGAGCCGAAAAGGCGCGAAGCAGCTGGCCAACGCGCCGAAGAAGCAGCCGCAGCGCGGCATGGGCGTGGCCCAGCTGGAGCGCCTTCGCGAACAGGAGTTGCGCCGCAAGACTCTTGTCGAATCTGGGCTCCCCCACGGCCAGCTTGGCTACGCATTTCCGAATGGAAACAATACCCGGGGGGCCAGTGCCGGAGTCGCTGCCTTCATGATCCCAAGGTTAGCACGCCCAGCCTATTCTGGTGGACTCGCTGAATTCCCGCCGTACGGGGTCGGAATGCAGCGGTACCGGCTTGTCGATGGTAGCCGGATTCCGGCTTTGGCGGACGTGTCGGATCGGGTCTTCACAGGGGAAAGGTTTCAGAAGGCCTTTCCGTTAGGGACGCCGGAGAAGGCGAAAGAGCTCTCTTCAAACCAAAATGAGACTTGTTCGACGGATCAATGCAATCCCTGCAATATGGTAACGTTCTAGAAACTTCTCTAAACCTTCTAGAACCTACGGTGGCTTTTGCAGTTTCTGATCAAATTCGGCGATGTTGATGATGGCGATGGATTAATGGGAGTGAAGAACACAAGGGCGCATCGCCAGAACTACAGGTTCGCCGTGGGAGGCCGGCAGCAGGGTGGTACGTGGACGGACGGCTGTGATTTGCTGAGGTTGGGACTCTGGAGTCCAGGAGCCGCTGATCTCAAGAGAGCAGGCCTAGAACCGACGATGGTGAAAGGAGGCGGGAGGCATAGAGACTTCGCCATGCTCACCGATGAGGTAGGTGATTTCTTTGCTCTTGTGGTCTGACGTATTTGAGGAAGAGAGAGTTAAATACTCCATATTGAAAGATATAAAGGTTATTTACTGCCTCGCTTTTTGTTTTTCACTTCGACGACTGTCCTTCCAAACTAATGGCAACACCAACCCCCCCAAAACATCGAGAGAGTGAGAGAGATCTAATGGTGATCGTTTGCAGGGAATAATGGAGAGGAAGGGGAAGGGCGTGAAGGAGGGAGCGATATTGAAGGAGTACGAATTCTTCCCGGCAAAGGAAATAATTTCAGAAGATACTGAGATGGCGATGGGCGAACCGTTCGTTTGTGCTTTTCCCTCTTGCCAAGCTTCCCTGGATCTGTCTCTAAGTCTCTCTACCTACTCCTGTTCATAGAAAACCAGGGTCCTGTTTGTTTGTTTACAGTTTCCTTGGTATCCGAGATTATGCTGATAGACAGTATCTCTGTTACTGTTAGGGTTATAGAGCTTCGTCTCCTTCACTGTGCATTACACAATCTACGCATGTGTTTGTGCACAGCGCTGTGCTTTTTGTGATAAGTATCTTTCTGTTTCCTTTTGTAATGGATTTGGTATTGTCCTTTTACTGTTATAAAAAGGTGTACTTGGTTCTTTTGCAACTCTCTTGCCTGCACGGCCTGGGTTTTATGCAAAATTCAAGTGACAATCGTGTCTATGCTTTTTGAGTGCAATATTGAATTGAAGTTTGAGTCGAAGCAACGTTATATTTGAGGTTGGATTTCTTTCCCTTTTGTGGTACACTGCTTGGTTGCCCTTTAATTTACTGAGATCCGTGCTTCGTATTCTATTGGATTGCTAACACAGTTCAGAAAGACACAAAAGGTCGGAGTTTCCTGAAAAGAAGAAACGATCTTAATGGCTTCCTTTTGATAGGATGAGAGTCTAATTAGCAGAAAGAAATCTATTCGTTTCCATGGGTTCATGTAAAACAAAGCCATTATATAGTTGGTGGTTGGAAAAGATTTTTGCTAGTACATGTTAGTGATATTCTTATTCTTATTCTTATTCGTACTATTATCGTTATTATTATTATTATTTCTTATTCGTACTATTATCATTAATATTATTATTTATTATTATGTGTGTGAGAGAGAAGGCCTGCTGGACAGCCTTTTCCCATCACAGGTTTATAATGTGTTTAAGCTCTCACATATATATATATATATATATTATATCTTAGCTGCATAATTTTAACAAACATTTTTTCCATTTGATCTTCGTAATCAAGAGTCGAGATTTGAATTACTTTCTGCATAAATACAAAGTACAAGAATACAACACAACTTTGAATTCAATTTTTATCATTAATCTCAAAGATCAAAATGTGTAAGAAAGTCATTATGCAGCTAAAACTCCTCTCTCTCTCAAAATATATATATATAAATGAGAATCATACGGGAAAAGCATATTCACTAGCACTGTGTTGTTATGTATATATATATACTTTTATAGGTTGCAAAGTATCATATGCGCTTAACTTGTTTATAGAATGTCTAGCATGGTGAGTTCGTAGATGTTCGTTGTTTAATCTGTTTACAAACATAATGAAGTAAACAAAATTCATCCAGGGTTCAGTTCATCACTAGAAATGGGAATATGCTACACAAGATCGTCCCAGGAAAAAAAAAACTTGTTGACTATTACTTATTTTGGGAAGTGGAATAAACCAATTTTTTGTTTTTGGTTTAAACCGCCGGGTAGCCCTCACAGAGCCAGCCTAATCCGGTTCGAGCCAGGTCGGTTCACTATGGAGGTAAAGCTCTCCCCGTGCCAGTCATGGGGTGTGACCGTCATGTAGCAGCCAGAGCCCTATGCTATAAACTGATTACGTAGCGTAGCATAACAACACAGTGCTAGTGAATATGCTTTTCCCGTATGATTCTCATTTATATTTGATTAGTGATGTCAATAATAGCTCTCTGTCAAAAAATATACCTTAAATTGTAAGGGCAATTCAGGCTGAAACAACCAGGCTGGGCTGCCATTCAGTGGCCTAAGGAAAGAGGGCGAGGCTGGAATGGCAGTTCGAAACCTCTTATTCTGGGTCACCCAGAACAGTGGATTGTAATTGACAGTTATCATTTGAACCAAAAGACAAATGAACCAAAAAAAATCAAAGAAAGGAAAAACTTAAAAAATGAGAGGAGAAGCTATAACCAAAACGAGGGGTTGGGGTACCCAGTTCCAGGTCCGATCTAGTGGTCCGATTCCTTAGTCCACTTCCAATTCAAACTGCTAGGCCGGTTCCAAAGCGGCTAAAGTCTAGCATTGTCTGTACATTTTAGAACAACCATATCATTCGGTTATGGTCTTGAACCTTTTGATTGCTCTTTAGATGTAAATGTAGAGCTAATACTCAGATTTGATTGGAAAAACACTTTATGATTTTTCTTGAGGTTCCATACCTCTTTGCTTTTAATAATATGGAAGCCCAAGCCCGGTATGCATGCCTGGGGCATCAAACTTCTGAGTCAAGTCCCCTAGATAGGTGAAGCTATCTCTGTGAGTACAAGCTCCCACCCTTATGAATTCAACTGGGAGTACATAACTAATACTTGTGAATTCAACTGAGTAAATAACTTGGAAGAATTGAACATTGTTGCATGCTGGTTTGAACGGGAATAGAACTGGCTGAATCAGCTCCGAAACTATAACTGAAATCAAGGACCACACAGTTTGGTTACGGTTCACTCTATTTCAAAATGGGACTGGAGCCTTAACTGGAGCTGGAGGACCTGAACGGTTCAAGAACCAACAGTTTCAAACCGCCATAGACCACGCATAAAACCCACCCTCCCCCCAACAGCCCGTGTTTTTTTAAAAAATTTAAAATTTAAACGAGCGAGCACTATGTGGCGCTAGCCTCCAGTTGATTGTCAGCTTGACAACTTGCAAGATTTAATGACCAACCATTTCAAACTTTTTAATTTATATATGTATACACAAACAATAACTAAGCCTTTTCTCATACTAGATGGGGTTGGCTACATGGATTCTTTGTTTCACATAGCCCTATCATGTGTCATGTTAGCAGTTAACTCACAATAAGCTAGATCATTCTTTATTGTTTATTTTCAACACTTTTATAGTCGTCCTCTACCTCTTTTAATACTTTCAAAATCTAGTTTTTCATACCTCCTTACATCTTCTTCTTTTGATCTTCTTTCTATATGTCCAAACCATCTTAAACGATATTCTCTCATTTTATCCTCTATTGGTGTCACTCCTAATTTATTTCTAATAACCTCATTATATATACGTCTTTTCTTGTATAACCACTCTTCCATCTCAACATCTTCATTTCTGTCACAAACATCTTTTGTACATATTGATGATTAACTGCTTAACGCTCAAAACCATAAAACATGGTGGGTCTAATTGTTGTTCTATCATATATATATATATATATATATAATTTTAATGAAGTATTTATACATGAATGATGAAATGGTGGCCAGTCATTACAAAATTTCTTATATATATAATTATAATATGTTACATATCGTAATATTTGATGAACCATGAACAATTCATCTCATTAAGAGCCATTATCGGCTTGGGCCCTGAACAATTGTATTGTTGATTGACAAGGACACTCGGGTATAAAATATTAAAATTTAATTCAAAACATATTTTGGATAAATAAGAACATTTAGCTTTTAATAAAAAAATACTATTTATCAATAGTGATAAAATTTAAAATTAAACAAAAGAGGCCATTTGAAATTTTGAGCAAGATCCCGACTATTTTTCTCTATAAATAGCCCATAACTCACCCATTTCAACTACAAGCACATAAGTTCTCAATTCTGTTATTCTTGATTCTTTATCCTGTTTTTCTCTTTTTCATACTTGTTCTCTAGCTAACTCTTTAATTCTACGTGTTTATTTATATATTGGTCAGTAGTTAACATTTCATAATATTTTTATTATCATATACTTAGTTGCCAATTTATCAATCTCTGTTTTTAAATTTTAATCTTAACTCTATAAGTTTCCGATTGGTTCGGTCTTTTACTAATTTAATGGCTCACTGTGGTGATAGTGCTTCCAACTTAAAAAACAAAAAAAACCATTCTTAACAGATGTTGGAGTAACCATATTTTTTAAAGACTTACATTGATACCACTGAACCAAGAAAGCACAATAGATATAAATAGTGGTATTGGTACTGATCTCATTTGTGTAGGAAATTATTTTGTCACCTAATTCAATAAATACAATCATTATCTACACAAGGAGGATGTGTCATTTTACAAAACTATTAAATGAATAATGTGTTGTCAATCAGGCAAAGTACAACTACTATACAAAGATCTATAAGTTTAGACCTCGAGACGGTTATGGCACACTACAAAACCATGTACTAAAAAATATCTAGTAGAAATGGGTTTGGATGTCCAACAAACCAAGTTTTATCTACAAGAAAGTTTTTATACGAATGAATATACCTGTATGGGGGTTTTCCCATAGCAACTCCACTTGAAAAAGAGAAAATTTTGCACATTTTGTTTCAATAGAACATTTCCTATTTAATTTTGTCTAAAAACTCAATTTTGTCTATTATGTAAAAATTATACGTAATCCTTTTAGCAACACCTATTTCCAGACAAATGGTTATTAGATATATATATAAATTATATAAAGAAGGAAAAAAGAGATAGCTACATTTTCAATTCATTTGAGCATAGCGTTTCACTAGGTACTAATATATATAGTAATAAGTGATTGTACATGTGTATTTGGGTGGTGTTACTATTCACTAGATAGATGATAGTCAATTCAAAAACGTCTTCTCACATTTATTGTTTTGATAAGTTACATGTTACACAAAATATTTGCTATTTGTTAAATCAATTTTTTAAGAATATTGATTATCTTATAAAGTTTTTCAATTTCACTTGATAATGTTGTTCCAAATACTTATGTTATTTCAAACTTACAAAGAATATGTCAACCTATTTTAAGTGATAAATTTTTCATGTTCATTGTTCTTGTCATTTGCTTAACTTGTGTATGAAATGGTTTGAAGATTTTAAGCTATGAGATGGGACCTATTAGAGACACCCTTAAGTTTCTATCACTTGCTTGTCATTTACTTAGCTTGTATGTACAAGTTGATCGTCCTAATATTAGAAATGAAAATGCAGATTTTTATAAGAGAAAATTAGAAGACCAAAAAAAATTCCAAAGGACATTAAACATCATTGGCATTTGACCTACCAAATGTTTTTATCACTTGCCCTATAAATACCTATTAAGTAAGTTTGTGCATCTTCATTTTTGTACATTCAAATTTGTTATGATCTAATTGTGATGTTTGTAAGAGTCTTTTAAATTTTTTGTTTGTTTTTAATAATATAAATATATTATCTAGCCTTTACTATCCAACTTATCATTTATTTGTTTCTAAAGCCTTAGAAGTAGTTTCTATGTTATCATATTTGTAAAAAAAATCAAGAAACTTGTTACTTGACTCAATGTACAAAGGAGATGACAAAAAGTGAGTTTATTGTTGTTATATATACTTTTCTCTTATTAGTTTAGTTGCTACTGCATTATACCTTAAATTAAAATTAGATTGTTTAAAAGAGTTATTTATTGCTTATTATGTTCCTCTTTCACTAGATGAACTTAGGGATATCGGTAGTATAATCAATAATATAAGATCGACCACCAATCAAATAGTAGAGATTATAATTCTCGTATGAGCTTGTTTCATAGGTAGAAGAAGAAAACAGTAACAATCATACACCATTCTCTTTTAGTGATAAGTTTTTTTCATATTTTAAATAAATGCTTAGAAAGCATTAAAAATTATGTTCAACTAAGTGTGAGGTATATATTGTTAATCAATATTATTCTCGTGAATTTGGAGATGATGAGGGTGGAAAAAAGTTTGCTATTTTAAAATGGTGGATAGAGAGTCAAGTTACTTATTCTATTTTATGTTTAATTGCTAAAGAAGTTTATATTGTTCAAGCTTCAATTATTTTTGTAGAGTAGATATTTTCTGTAAATGAGACATCGTTGTTACATGCAACCACAAAGAGTGGAAACTTTTGCAACATATTTGAACATAGGAATATGAAAAAGTACCAATTGACATATACACAAAAGACATTTACATTACTAAAAGAGCAACTAGTATGGATACTATTGGATACTATTGGCTCAAATACAACATAAGCTCGGAGGGATACAGATGATTAGGTTTGGAGTTTATACTTGAGGTAAGGATGCCCGTTGAAGGTAAGTGAAACTACATGCTTCCCTCCATCTAAAAGCATAAGTAGGAGACTTAATTCAAAAGTAAGTGAATCAAGGTCAAACCTATTATTTGTTTTATTTTTTTCTTGTATATATATGTTATAAATGCAATAATATAATTTGAAATGCTAAAACTTAAGTTAAATGTGTTATATATAATGTAATATTTGTTTTTAAAGTCAATATGAATATATGATTTTATAACTTAGTTCATATATAATAATATTATGAAAAATTAATATATACTTAATGATTTATTATTAAATAAAACAATACGTACAAGAACCACCCTTAGAACTATATGCTTCAACTAGAATCACCCTAGAACCAGAACCATCTCGGAACCGATCATGAAGCTAGAACCGAAACAACCCCAAAACTGGTCATGAAGCTGAAAACAAAACAATCTCGGAAGCAGTGGTTTTGAAACCAGAACCGAAACTGATCATGTCTAATTGTGTATGTAGAAGAGTTCAAAGTAGAAACCAAAACACCCACACATGTTATTTGCATATAGCATTTCCTAAATATCTATACTACTATATATTTACATTTAACATAGTCAACCAACTCAAAGATTCAAATATTATATGTAAGCAACAACATACAATATCATGCATGCAATGGAGATTTTCAGCGAAAAGAGCTTAAAACAGGTGCCTTTTGGTTAGGTGCCATAAAGAGGTTGAATACTATAAAAACAAGTTTGTGTGTGCATGTGTGTGTGTGAGAGAGAGAGATAGAGGGGATGGATGATACTTAAATAACATGTTAGAAAGGATTCTTATAAGGCACACATTACAATACCCAACCTGTCTAGACTATGTCTGCATCACAAAGAATGCTGCAGCTGGATTTCTTTGCAATGATTGTTAATGAAAAGCTTAACGATTGCAGAACTGGGCACTCAGAATGTTGTTCATCTTTCTTTCACCCTGTTATCATTCAAAATTTCATTGTGTGAATCAACAAAATAAAGACTAGACCATATATGTCACACCTCGAGCCCCACCAGAGGGTCTACCACCCCTTTATCCTATTCGACATGGCTCTTGACTCGGGAGAAAGAAAAGTCTAAGTCAATAGGTTGTGAAACAACTAGACGACAAATTTTCTATAGCTAAAATCCTAAATTTCACCTCTATCAATGGACTATGAAGTCCACCAACATTTTAGAAAAAAAATGAAGAACCTTCATATGATATTTATTGATCTAAAAAAAACATATGATAAGATACAAATAGATGTTCTTTGAAAAATCTTTGGAAAGAAAGATATCTCATTGATATATATAAATCTTTTAAGAGAAATATATGATGGTACAAAAAATTGTATAAAGACTCATGAAGGAATGATAGATTTCTTTCAAGTTAATATTGGGTTACAATCGGGATCATCTTTAAGTCCATATTTATTTATATTAGTTCTTGATGAGTTAATAAAACACATTTAAGATAAAGTACCTTGGTTTATGTTATTCGCAGATGATATTGTGTTAGTGAATGAGTACAAAAAAAAGTTAATAAAAAATTAGAATTATGAGAAAAATATTAGAAAGTAAAGGTTTCCGACTTAGTAGAACAAAGACACAATTTATGTAATGTAAGTTTGATCATTTGGTTATTTTAAAGGATATAGAAATTAAGATTGACACACATTGTATTCCTCATGAGGAAAGTTTTAAATTCCTAGGGTTAGTTCTTTAAAGTAATTAAAAAAATTATGGAGATATTGCAGATATAATTATTACAGGTTGGTTAAAATGAAGAGGAGCATCAACTATTTTATGTGATAAGAGGATATCATTAATTAAAGTTGAAAGATAAATATTATAGAGCAACAATTAGACATGTTATATTTTATGATATGAGTGTTGAGCACTTAATCATAACATCTATAAATGATGTCCATAACCGAAATGAAGATGTTGAGACATATGAGTAATCACACAAGAAAAGACCATATACATAATGAGGTTATTATAAACACATTGAGATTAACTCCAATAGAAGATAAAATGAGGAAAAATCCTTTAAGATGGTTTGGACAGACGATCAAAAGAAGCTCCAATAAAAAAAGTATAAAGACTAGATTGTAAAAATATTAAAAGGAGAAGAGCATAAACATGTTGAAAAGAAACAATAAATAATGGCACATGATATCACTCTCTTAAAATAAAAAATATATGTAACCAACCCCATCTAGTATGGGAAAAAACTTTGCTGATGTTGTTGTAAATCTCAATCAAATCCACTATATCAAAATAAACTACATTCTATTACGGACCTGCAACTTCAAACATATCCAAGTTAGACACTGAACAACCTCGAACTGGCCCAAAAAACACTACATGGATCTTGTTTGGGCCCATTTAAGAGATCCGGATTTATTTACTAATAACCAGTCGTGGATCTGCACTTATCCGAACTGGATCCAAACCCGTGCCTCCATAAGGACACGGTTACCAAAGCACCTAGTGTTTATCATGACACATCCAGGTCCCTTCCGCCGCCATTCTAGGCCCCAAAGCCATCATTTTTGGTGGTGTTTCATCCAAACTCAGGTCGGACTAGCGTTAGCATTGGTTGCCGACCATTTGCTGCCCCCCTAATCTCCACCAGCAAGTGACGTTTTGGCCGAATTATCAGAGAGAACAAGGAGAAAGAAAAAGAAGAAACCGGTTAGGTCGCTGGAATCCCCCTTTTTCCTACTATTGATTTCAAGCCTCCTAGCGTCAAGAACAGACCTCGCCAACTCGTTTCTCTCCTCTCATTTTGCCTGACTTTTGCACAATAAATCTCCGTTTTCACCGGAAAACAAAGAAAGGATTTACCTCAAGAAATATGGTGGAACACGTCTTTCCCTCGCCTTTCCTGTTGGCTCTGGCTACCTCCGGCGATGAAATCACTCTCTCTCTATAATTTCGCTGCATGCAGTAGCTAGCCAGGAGCACACACTTGGGACCACCTCGGCTGAAAGGAGGAAAAAAGCTACAACACGTACTAAGGGCAGTTGTCCGCCCATGTAAGCCATTCTGAGACAATGAATGTTGGGAAAGGAGGGAATCGGCCAATGGATTGTACCAGAAGCTGTGGTCTCAAAGAGGTGAAGAAGGAAGAAGAAAGGACCTTTTCATGTCAATCATAAAACTCTCCGACTTGGTTTCGTTTGTTTCTCTTATTATTATTATTATTAGCTCGTACCTTTCAGAAACTTAGTTCATTGTCTGTTTTCATGCTAGTCGAGATTGCCAATAGCTTCCGATCACGTATGTTGCATGGATACGGGTACGGTACCTGGTATGGGTACAAGTATGGAGTAAGTACTTTTTTTTAAAAACTAAAGTACGGTATGTTACTATTAAAACACATAATAAAAAATAAATATATATAAATATATATATATACTTGACATTAGTGTATGTGTAGCAGAGAGAGAGAGAGAGAGGGAGGGAGAGTACTTGGTTCAAATTTTTTACCATGAAGAGTGAGTGAGTGAGTGACTTTAGGTTCCTATAAATTTCATAGGCATCAAACTGCAAGTTAAAACGTAATTGAGCATAGAACAGGAACAACAGCTTGAACAGGTTTTATCAAAACACAATTGTACGAACATGCAAACAACATGCTCTCTTTAGGTGGCATTGGAGCTTGTTATCGAGGAAAGTGGGAGGAATGGTGGCTTGAAAAAGGAAGGTCGGGATTGAGAAGTTCGATGAAAAAGATTTCAACTTCTAGAATTTGCATATTGAAGTTTATATGCATAAGAAGAAACTTCACCAACCTCTTTTTAGGTGGAAAGCCTGTTACAACGAGTAAGGAAAATTGGAAACTATTAGATTAACAGTCCTAAGCATTGTTAGGTTAATGCTGGCTTGTAACATTACCTTCAACATCATGGATTAGAAAACTACATCAAATAAAGTCTACTATGGCAGTGATTGTTCAACTTGAAGATGGCTGAGGGGGCTTCTACTATAAATCATATAAACTACATCAATTTTGATTCTTTTATCATCTTTACTTGAAAATTGCAATGCTATAGTGACTACAATCAGTACTTCTTCAAGTTCTACAAACTTTAAGTTTTCTTAGTGTTCAAGATTTGATTCTAAGCAAGGATATTCACAAAAGAAAGTAAGGAAAGACTTTGAGTGCTATCTTGAATATGAAAAGCAGGGGAAGAACACAATATCACAATCAAATTTGTGGTAGATCAAAGAGTAAAAACTGATCCAAATCAGAATCCGGGGAAAGATTATATGAATCCTTGGCCCACCCATTGTCCTGTATGGGTGGAGATCCATCTACTCAAGACTTAACCCAGAGATAATGGATGGCCCATACCGGTTAGAGATGTCAAAATGGTCCTGTATAAAACAATCTGATCCATCCCCCTAATTTTAGTATCTGTTCATTATTTGCTTGCTATCCGTAAGACCTAACCCATTTGGCGAAAACCCACAAATTCATCAACCCATCTTGACTTCCCCTTTAGACTGACCTGCCTAAGTCAGACAATCGGCTACTTATTCTTTTCCAAGCTGAATCTAGTTTTTAGACCTGACCTGTCCAATTTCATCAACAATACCCAACCAAGATCTTCCCTTAACCTTACTGAACCAAACTAAAAGCTTGACCTGAATGTATTAAATCAACCCTCCAATAATAATACTCACATGAACCAAACCCAGTCCCTAAAACGTCACTTGATTCTCCAACCGCAAGTCAACCTGAAACCATACCCAAAAGCTTCTGTAGTCAACCTTCATTTAAAGGCTAGGCATGTTTGTTTCCAACAGAAATCCCTAGCCCATTCATTTCCAATTAAAATCCATCAGTTAGCAAGTTCCATGCCAGTCTAGTACACCCAAACACCCAGCCTAGACTTTATCTGATCCTCGACTCTGTTACCTTAAGAAATCAAAAGCCTTTGGCCCAGTAGTTCCCATACAATATTGTGCCAACCACTCCAAATCTGCAATCATATTCAATATAAATATGTATATATCAGCCTCTGCCAAAGTATCTCCTTCAGCATATCCTCCACAGAGTGAGATATAGAGAGAGAAGTGGAGGAAATTAAGCTGAGAGAGATGCACGTGAGAAGGGCCTCACCGGAAATCAAGCCTGAGAAGGTCCTCGCCGGAAATCAAGCAGGCCCGCCATTCGCCGATCTTAGTGCACCTGAATAAGATAAGAGAGATGCATGAGAGGCAAGAACACTGGATTAGAGCGAAAAAACTATTTATAGTTTAGTTTTGAATCAGGTTGACCCATTCAGATATGGGCAACCCGATCCATAAAGTACCCGGTACCGGTACGTGGCGTACCCAAATCTGAGTACGCGTACCAGTATAGAGACATATGTACCGGTACGCCATTCGGCGTATGAATACATACCAAATATACCCATACGTGTACCCGTACCCGGTATGTACGGGATACGAGTACGACGTCCAAAATGGCGTACCCCAACGTAGCTGATCACCCAGCTGCTACCAAGGATGCTTGGGAACTCTTATGTTGTCTGACTGCCAATCTTGTCATTCGGTTGTACCGAAGCCGATTCGCGTGTGCCATTCACCGATTAGTCAGTTTGGGTAGGAGGTGCTGACCCAATCGCATGTCAATACATCAAAATGGGCTAGTCAGAGAGCGTTAGCTCATCAAAATGTTCATCTCTTGTTATTAAGCCACTCCAAACCGGTGGGCTGTAGTGGCTGCATGAACTCAACCCAACCTAATTGAAGTTCCAGATACGATTTGGATGAGCCCACACATGTTTCGTGTTGAAAAAATAAGATGAACCGTGGAGTTTGGGCTCAAAAGTGCAAGACTCGAAATCTGTTTGTTTTGTTAAATATGCTCTTTCAGCTGCTAAAATGGGAAGTGAACCTGATATCCGTGCTAGAAGGTGAATATCTTGCAATTAGCCGGGAGGTTTATCTACAACGCAGGCAAACCACCATTTAAGGGGCTATATTCTAAACTCTAAGACGAAGATCTTAGGGCCCATGTCCAATGGGTAGTGTTCAGGAGAGTCGAAACCTTTCTGAGCTATGCTAACCCCTAGGTTTCATCGTGTTTCATTAGTAAAAGAATTAGATAGAAGTAGAAATTGCCAGCGACTCTGAGTACAGGAAAACCACAAGGCATCATCTTGATAGTGTTCATTTAAATTTTAGTATAATAGGCCACCCAGAGTGTTAGCTCACAAGTAGGGAAGTCACAAGCGCCGACTTCTGTCGTAACCAGAAACGCCACTATTCAGGATAGAGTTTCCATCTCTTGTGCTAGGAAAACTTGTTTTTGTTGTAACCAGGAAGACCATTAGGCACTATTTTGGACAATCTTTTATCTCTTATATGAAGTATAACATTTATAGAGTTATTGGATCTTGTCCACGTTGACTGTGGTCACTCACGTTAGACTTTTATTTTTCAAAATCATGAGTTAAATAATATTATTTTACGTATTTTTAAAAAATTTATTAACATTTTTAAATTATACTTCTACCACTCAAAAACAATGAGTTGACCTATCAATTAATATGAGGATTCCGATTTTCTAACCTTTATTTATTATCTCTAGTTGTATATTGTCTACCTCATCTCATCAGTGACCACAACAAAGTTAGTTTCGTATAGCAAGAGACAATCATGAGACTGTGTGCATGGTGTTTGAGAGAGGAAGAGAGAGTTTACAGGTGGAAGATTCTGTGTTTCTCTGGATTCATTTAAAGCTTCGTTTGTTACGGCCTTTCAATATATGTGGATTGTGCGAAGACAATCCATTGTCAACTTGTACAAGTGCTGTAGCTGAAGCAAGTTCCGTTTGCCCAATTCCAAATGCATTCAGCCAGATTCACTCTACAAAATCCTCTTACTAACCAAATAATAATCACAGATAGGTTTTTGGATACATGGAATGGATTCCAAATCCATTTACCACGCAATCTTTATCGCTTCTGCTTCGCCCTTTCTCATCCAAATCAAATCCTAACCCAAATCCGACTATCCCAATTCCAACTGATCCGGATATATCTCTCCTTCGTACCAAAAGCATGACCAGTTCAACCCTTAAAACTTTTCATTTGAAAAGAAAAAAATTATAAAAAAATCGATTGGATGACTTTGAGAAGTTTTGAACTTTACAGTGAAAGATGAGTCAATTGGATAGATTTCCAGGTCATTGTTTTCTGAATCAATCTTCTGTCCAGTCTAATTTATGATATGCACAACGTCTCTAGTTGCATGAGACCAGGCCCAACCCTATATTGAATTCGGCGCATTCCCTCAAGTAGTTCCCATTTGCATTCCAGCATTAATACTGGGACCAACATTGCACATAAAACAATTTGTTTCATATATATATACATATAGAGAGAGAGAGAACATTAGCATAAATGTGTCCCATAAAAGTAAAGCCAAAATGGATGAAAGATAGTGCCCACACACATATAAATGTGTCCCATAAAAGTGAAGCCCAAATGGGTCAAGACCTTCCTTGAAGCAGGTTTGTGGGATGGGGCCTAAGGCGCAACAACTTGCAGGAGGCGTGCCTGAGCACCCTGAATGCCTCATAATTAGATTACTAGGTTCACTCATCATCAAGACATTGGGCTTCATCCGGATCCAGGTTCAGACTTGGGTCTGCACAACAAAAACAATTCGAGACCCATTTTTGTATGCAATTGGAGAGCAAATCTCGGCCATCTCTCCGTTATGGATATCAAGACATCAGATCGGACAAATCCAACTTCCAGTTCCCAAAATGTTCCCTTTGAAAGAATTCAGGATCTTGACCAATATTTGAATAATAGCAAGATCCACGCGGAAATCTGGCTGCAACGTAATCATCTTCACGGGGAAGACCGGGACGAATCATTTCTTCCAGATTTCGAAGGTGTAGACCTATCGTACTTTTCGGGTCAGACGACGTTAATTTTCGTGTATCAGGAAAAGAAAAATCGAGGGCATTTTTTCTTTCGTTCCTTTTCCTTTGGTTACAGTAGGGAGGCCGAAACCAGATGCATCTTAGCTCTTTGAGGTTATTGTAAACAGCTATTTTTGAGGTGGGCACCCTAAGTTATCTAAAGTATCCAGGAACATCTTAATCAGACTTCGGTTGAGATGAATTCAACCCACAAATTTAGAGAAAAAAAAGGGATTCTGAGACCTTAATGCTAAATTATGTAGATATTTGTGTATTTGATCATCCAGGAACTATATTCAATTGCATGCTCATAAATAACCAACTCAACGTCTAGTTCTTAAATTGTTATTTTATTTATTGGTCAATTTATGCCAAAGCATATGGAATAATCCCATGTGATTAATTAATGATTAGGATCTTTCGCCCTTCTGCACATCGCAGAGAGAACGTGCTCTAACTTTAGATCGTGGAATTCTTTTTTCTACTTTGCTTAAACAGGAATAACTCCTTGCGGTAATCAACAAGAAATATTGATGAGATAATTTTATAAAACTCTGTTTAGTCTACTTAGATTCTTCCAGTCTCGAATATAATCGACCAAGATAAGAGTAGTGCTTCGATCGCTTACGCCCACTTGTCATTCTTCACCAATTGCACTCCTCGGCACTATAAAAATAAAAGGAATTACTCCGTCCTTGTTCAAAGTCATCATAACTAGATTCTTATTTCCTGATTCCTGATCCCTACCTTTCCCATCTCAGAATTGGTCCTAGACAGACCGGCATCGGAGCTTTCAGTTACAGAGGGTACTTAATATATATATATATATATATATATAGAGAGAGAGAGAGAGAGAGAGATAGTAAATAGAGGAAAAAAGAAAGAGAATAGTCACCGAAATTGTCCTTTTCCCGCTTTTTCAGAAATTGCTTTTTCTTTGTTTTTGTTGTTCTCCCTTCCAACAGCTAGCAGAAATAACAAACACTAAAGCCTAAAGGGGAGAGAGAGAGAGAGAGAGAGTTTTGCCTTTAGGCGAAACCAGCTAAGTCTTTGTCCCGTAGGTTCACCGTACAAATCGTCAAAGAGAGAAGTTCTGAAAGTAAAGAAGAGGACCATCATCTGATTTTTGAGTATTTAGCGCTTTGGCATCGATCCATCCTACAACCGATCTTAAGTTCTTAACCATAAGCGAGTCAACAATCCAAACCATCCACATGAATGCATCTGAACGGTTAAAACCAAATGAGACTATCTACCACAGACGGGGATATCATATGCGCCCCTATGCTAGGATGTTCTTTGTACTCGCAGTGTCTCAGCCGTTCGGGTCAAGTTGGGCAATGCTGTACGTGGGAGACCTGAACCAGGTTGCCGCACAACTCGTTCAGCCTCTGCCTCTTGGCGCCCAGCACAGTCGAATAGACCTGCCCCGTCTCTACCGCAGCTGGTGGACATGACCAAGCCCACCGAGTCCTTGACCTCGGCTTGGCAGATCTCGCTCTCCGAGCTCGAGTCGTGGCGGTCAAGTACACCGAGAGGGGTGTCATTACTTTGAGAAGAGAGGAAGGTGGGCTCGTACTTCTCCGCAGCCACCATGTCCTGTATCAGCTCGTAGCAAATCGCCAAGTGTTCCTGCCGATAATTATGCAGATATAAATCAATATAACTTTTCCATAATTCATGTTGAACCTAAATATCATATAAACGATCGCTGTACAGAAAAAGGCCATTGTTCTGTTCTATATTTGCGAAGCCTTATGAACTTCTGCCTACGGATTGGAAATTTAGCTAGTATGGTGCGAAATGAGACAAAGAGCTCTCTGCATTTCTCTGTTGAAGACAGAACTGCATTTCTTTCTCCCCTGTCCGGTTTTGGGAAATATCAGGACCTTTTGAAGGCCTATTGTGAATGAATTCTCTCCCTCTCTCTCTCTCTCTCTCTCTCTCTCTCTCTCACACACACACACACACACACTCTAGCTCTCTCATGAGTTTGATGGACCACGCTGACTTCGGAGTGAAACGAAATTTCAGAAAAGAACTGGAGGAGCATGATGACATTTTCCTGATGGTTCTAGATGGACGAGAAAAGAAGGGACAAAGCCAAAGGTGAAAGACCTACAGAGCTACCAAATCCGCAATCAGGAGTCAGTAGCTTAGTACCAACATGAAGCAGAACAAAAAGCACGATTTTTTTTCTCTTACTTTATTTACATATGCGCAATTAAAGACTGCGGCCCGGTAGTCGGCGAAGCTCGCCGGAGAGATTTCCCGAGAAGCTGAAAGAAAAGATGCCGCAGCAACGATCGATGGTCGGAACTCCAGAAGCTTGATCCCTGAACATCACGAAGAAGAGTGAAATATTTCAATCTTTTAATGTCCGAAATCGTGAAAGGAAACCGTGAACTAAGAAATCCTAGAAGTTAATGCGCCATACCTGATTGTGCCGCCAGAATGATTTCTAGAGATCGACTCTTCAGCCCCGCCATTAATGGCGGATCGTCGAGATCGGCGAGGGAAAGGAAGAAATTAATGAAGGAGAACGGCGTGATGGGCCGCATTCTCCATTTGAGGACGCCAAGAATTAATAACTCCATCCTTCGGATCGGGTGGACACCAAAGACAAATCCCTCTTCTTCATTCTTCACGCCCGTTCAATAAATCAGAGGAAGACATAAAACCTTATTTATTGAACTAGAAAGAAAAAGCAAAACACACAATGCATTCGATAAAGGAGCAATTTCTGCTCACCTGAAAATCAGTTATAGAAAACTCCGTCTTGAGCATCTTCGATGCAAGGGAGACGCAGGAAACGCAGAGGAGATGATGAATCCACGATTTCTCCATCTGCAGATTACTGAAAGCCTCAGACTCGTGAAGCATCGACAAGGAAAAGCATAAAGAGACCATTTTTGAGTTCGACAAGTAAGCCGATCTAGCTACTTCCGGCATATAATATTCAGCGATTCATCACAGTTATTGGATTCCTTAGTTCTTACCCGCAGACCAATTTGGTTAGAATAGAGATTTAAGAAAAGATATACAAATCAATTCTGCGTACATTAGTCAAAATTTCGTTCAGCCGAAGGTTAATGCAGGAATTATCTAAAGTTAAAATACGAAATGGATGGCATGATTCACAGTAGTGAACAGAGCACGAAGAACGGAAAGTTATTTACCGGTATTTCCTGCCGAGAGATGAACCGATCGAGATAATTCACGGCGAGATAAGCCACGAGGGGGTCTAGTCTGGAAACCTGAGGATTCCAATGAAGGAAGGAAAAGACAAAACTTTTTGAGGTCCCGACCACTAATCCAGAGCAAGAAGACGTAGAATTATGCATTTCACTGTACCTTTGCGATAAGGAACATGGCCTCATGGCGATCGATGGGCTGGAACGCTGTCGTTTTATACTTCTGTACATAGTTTTCGTCCGGCATGTGCTCGCATTCCATGGAGAATAAGAGCAAAGTGGACTCTGATTCAAACTCTTGCTCCTGCGTGTCGATGACGATGGGGTAGTCAAGGTCGATCTCCATATGCACAAACTCTCTCTCTCTCTCTCTCTCTCTCTCTCTCTCTCTCTCTCTCTCTCTCTCTTTCTCTCTCGATCTGGTCTTATCTATCTATCTATTCCGCCGGATAAAAAATTTTAATGCCGCCACGGGAAAGACTGCCGGTTCCTTCGTAGTAGAATCGTCTGTACCACGATTTTCTTCTGCGTGTCCTTCAGGATGAGATCGGAATAGTCTGCTTCCACAGATATCCAAGTAGCAATTGGATAATCCTTTCATGTAAAAGAAGACGAATGCATGGCTTCCGGCCACTACTCTACACTCGTGGATCGCTTTCTTCCGTGAAAGAATACACCACGAAAAACCTGTAAGAACGCCGTTAGTAAGATTTTTGTCAATGGTTCTCTTCGAATCTTCGATTCAGAAAAGATGTAGCAAGAAGGATGCAGCAGATTTCGATCCGATGAGAGCTCTTAGCAGATATAAACTCGATCTCTTTTTCTCGCTTTGTTCAGAAAACATACAATGGGGAATAAGGCATCTGAAAGGGTGCAGTCGCTCGGAGTCCGGCTGCAGGAAATTGATTCGCAACCGCAACCTCTGCCATCTCCCTCTTATCAAGGCACGTCTCTCTCTCTCTCTCTCTGAGAGAGAGCAAACCAATTTTTCCCTCTTGTTTTTTAGTTTTTTAAAACTTCCGCCTGGTCAAAAGATATAAAAGGACTGCTGAATTTTGGAAAAGAAAGCAAAAATAGTTATTGACGATACTACCCGGAAAAAGCTCTTTTATGTCTCATTCCCACCCGCACTTGTCTCGCAAAAGATGGTTTATTCGCCTCTCCACACTCCGGCGTGGGAAGGGGCATAATTCTCATTTTCAAATTTCCGTACCCGGAGTAATTCCGTCAGTTGCGTGGCGATTTTGAAGGACTCTGTCAGGGGATTTTTCCCGGGAAGCTAGAACGGCCAGAACACATGCTGCATCGCACGATTTCGAGTGGGAGATTCACGTCACCTTGGTGGAGGAGCCCGCAGCGCAGGCTCACGGCTCCAGAGGCGCGCCAAAGGCATTGGAGCGAGCATGCCGAAGGAGAAAGCATGAGTTTTGCAAGTAGGGTGTTGTTCCGTGTTAGGATGGGTGACTCGGCTGCACACGAGTTTTGTACATAGGGTGTTGTTTCGTGTTAGGATGAATGAAGTCTTGTCCACCTAGTGGTTATTGTAACTAGGGGTAGTAAGTAGTATTGAGTCGGGTTATGAGATCACGGATTGGAAAACCGATTTGTAATTAGATTATAAGTGAATTAGGACCAGATTTGGGAGGGTTCTAGAGTTACAATTGGGACCAGCCAGGTGTAACTGGACCTGAAATATTCAGCAGAATATTCCAGGGTGCAGTTAGAGTGGAGCGAGCAGTCCACCCACCTGGCTCCCTCTATAAATACTCCGTTTCCTTAGTCAGTCCAATCCTAGGGAGATCTGATCAGCAGTTATCAGTAGTAGAGTGAGAGGTGGGGGCCAAGAGATAAGGTCTATCGTGAGAGAGTCCAGTCTGGTTTCCTGTTTTCCTGTAAACCGTTTGTGTTAGTGCGATTACCTCTGGTTCCTATTTCCTTAACTCCTTCATGTGCTGCATGTGACACTTGTGTGTGCGTGTGAGCCATAGCTAGGGAGAAGGATGCCTTCTGCAATTGTATCGTGTGCAGCAAGAACGAAAACTTGTCTTCATTCAACAATTGCATCTAACGTACACAAGTGAAGTGTCGGCTGAAAGTGAAAAGGTGTTTCACTTGCCATCACAAATCCGATACGTTATCTTTGATCAAGGGATGAATTTGATTTGCGATACGCTCTCTTTGATCAAGGCATGAATTTGATTTGCGACAGACTACGCATTTTAAAAAATTTTAGGGTTATTATAGACAAATGAAATTCAAGGCACTAACGCGATCACCTTCAGTTTGACTGTAGTTTCCTGATACATTTTGGTCATTTTGCCGCTTTTTGGTGCTGACACATCATTTTCTTAATCTTCGCCCGTCCTATCGTTCCATTTGCTGTGCTGAGATTTGGATAACTATCCCATTGACCAAACTCGAGAAGCATTTATGTTTTTTTTTCTTGAGTTCAAATTTCAATTATTTAAATACTCAAGATGAAAGAATGAGATTTATTCATATATGCTAAAATCTATAATATATATATCCAACGAATGAAAAACTTTCTTATCTATACCATCAAATCGCTCTTGATGGATGACAGCGATAGGTGAAATAAGACGATGTTATTGTCACAAGAAGGTATGTGAGAAGTAAAAGAATTAGTAGGGACGTCAAAATGGGGTTGGCCTAGGAGATCATCCCGGTCGTGAAAAAATGCAAGGCCAGGCCATGCTAGCCCGCAGGATCGTTGGTTATTAGATTGACTTGATCTAAATTCTGCTTGAAATCCACACTAAATCCAAGCAACATTTTAGGCTTAAGTAAACCATATACACATGTAATAAAAAATTATATATATATATATATATATATATGTAATGAAAAAAAGTTTACATATATAGTATAAATGTATATGTAACTGAAAAAACTATGCATATATATTACTAGACAACCTCTTATGCTAAATATTTCTTTAACATCACTACATTTCATCCAATCAATTGGACGGTGTTGATCAAGACACTTATTTCATGTCGTATTTAATAAACTCATGTGCATTAAATGATACAAGTATAATACATTAAATGACATTGATCTTTGAGTTAAGGGTGATGCGCAATATGATATATATACGAACAACATATATCGTCTAGTAGAGTTTGATATGAGAATGTGTTTAACAACTCCTAGCTTTTGTATCTAGTATATATACACGTAATAAAAAACTATATATATACACATGTAATGAAAAAAGATGTGCATAAATATAATATATATACATGTAATTGAAATATATATATATATATATGTATATATATATATATATATATGTGTGTGTGTGTGTGTGTGTGTGTGTGTGTGTGCATGTGTGGGATAGGCCAATACTTTAGAGGCCCATAGTGGGCAGGCCTGGCTGGTATTAACATCTCAAATGCTCTGCGAAGCTGAAATAAAAGCGAAGAACCCCTATTTAGGCTTCTTCTGCTCGTTTACCATCCACACAATGGCATCCCTCACGTACCCAACGGAGCATTTGGATCCAGATTCAATATATCCAACACGATATATACAAGACAATACTAGACGCTACATGAGTATTCATCAAAAAGGTTGGGGGCATTCGTGGAATACCGGCGTGGTGTGCCCCACTCATACCCACAAAGGGAGGAAGGGGCCCACTTTGGGGAAACAGAGAGTGGGCCCCATGAGGCCTTGTGGGAGAACTTACGAAATGAACACGTATGGCAGTGTCAGCGGGCCGTGCACGAAAGGCCACAGCGAGCCTGCTAATCCGTGACCCGGAGCCCAGCGCCAAATACACACGGCCCTCGCTGCTCGCTGCTGCCTTTTATCTTCTTCGAAATGAATGCCCAGCGTGGTGCGACGCAGCCAACACTCACCGGGCCACCCCCTCCCTCTCACCACAACACCTCCACCATTGCTTCTATACACAAGAATCCAACCGTACCTTCAAATCCCCACCGCTCATCTCTCAAGATGAACGTCAGTTTCTCATGGTGGGTCCCACGTCTAAATGGACGGTTTAGATCTCAAAGCACGATGACAGCTCGCAATCAAGTATGGGTTCTATGCGCCAGAGAGGTCACATGGGTGTGAGGCTTGACCCAAAATTTTAATGTGGTTGATGATTGTTGGGTAATAGAAAGATTAATATCTTTACTAGGGTTATAATATGGCCGTTGGTTTTCACCAAGTTGGCCTTTCTTGGGTTCTTTTACTGAGCTAAGCTGCAGCTTTTCAAAGTGTAGTCAATCATATCATGAAGGGAACGCTTGTTACTCTATTGGCTCGGAAGGAATAATGGATCAGGCTTGAGATTGGGACTTTTTCTTTTGATGGTTCGCCTATGGTTGAGATGATTCGTGAGTGATAAGTGTTTGATAAAAAGTTGAGTTGAGAGGATCCTTTAGAACTCAAAAAAATTGTAAGAACGCCAAACTAAGAGTAGCTTGAAGGACGATGAGAAGTCCCAGCAAGCATTGTCACGTCAAACTCAAAAGTTGGGAGGATTACACACGCTACTCCATCACACCCAAAAGAAAAGTCATAAGGGCTAGATTCACTCGCCACCTGAAAACGATAAGAGTGAGAGAGAGTTTGCAAAAGACAAAAGAACTGCGTTTCTCATATACTTGTCCTATTTATGCTCAGAACATTCATTTGAGCTGGGCCAAAACATTTACTGTAGAATTCTTAGAGAATGAGCAAAATTTGTAGAGTGAATAAAATATTAAATGCAGACTACTAAAAACAAAAAATTCAACCTAACTATTATTCGCATACCTTAAAAACCATATTATGATACATGCTTCTAATTATTCTTGTAACTACCTGATTTAATACTAATAACTAGAAAACTAATGCACAACTTAAAGCTCTCTAGCAACTTCATTAATCCTGATGGGCCCAATGTTAGTTCAGAGTATTCTCCACCTGTTGTAGTAAGCAAACTTTACTGATTCCAACCCCATTATGCCCTACTTGTGAAGGTTTAATTTGAACTCAAACATAGGCCGGTGACCAATTGATCCAGGCGCACGGAAAAGGGCCCTAGTATCGTTCCATGATCTCATTTAATCAAGTATGTTCAGTACTACCTATATCGGCATCATCCTCTCGGGGTAATTGAGGATTTTCCTCAAATCAACATATTCCTTATAAGTGTCATATCTTTCACATTGAAGGAGTTAGAGACCTTGAATTCCTGTGGAAGATTAACCTTGTATGCATCGTCATTGATCTTTTCAAAAACATAAAGGCTATTCTGCTTGTGGCATGAGTTTAGAATGACGCCTATGTGGAAATCGGTCTTTACTACCCAAACAAGGTCCCTGGAAGCAAAGGAAATGGGGTGTCGCCTCTTGTTAGCTTGTCTGACATATTTTGTGTTTTGATTTTCGATTTGTTGTCTTACTTGTTGATGTAAGTTTTTTAAGGCCTCGACACCACTTATATTGTTGAGATTAGTGCTACCATGCTACTTAAATTCTTGACAAAACGATGATAAGAGGAGGCCAATCCATAAAAGTTGTGAACATCCAATGTGCTGGTCGGAACTAGCCATTCATTGATTACTTTCAGCTTTTTTAGGTCAGCCTTAACTCCTCGCTAAGAGACAATGTAACCAAGAAATTGAACTTTGGATTGACAAAATTGACACTTCTTAAGGTTTTCAAAAAGCTTATACTATCGTAAGACTATCATTACTCTCTTGAGGGTGCAAAACATGCTCATTTAGCTCCTTCCTGCAAATGAAAATGTCGTCAAAATACATGACGATGAACTGACGAATAAAGTCTTGCAACACATGATTCATGAGATACATAAAGGTGTTGGGTAGACATGTGAGTCCAAATGTCATGACAAGCCATTCAAACAGGCCTAGCTTTGTCTTGAAGGTTGTCTTTCATTCGTCTCCATCCTTGATTCGAATTTGGTGGTATCCACTCTTTAGATAAATTTTTGAGAAGATTTTGAACCCATAGAGTTTATCCAACATATCATTGAGCCGTGGAATGGGATAACGATATCGAAATGATTATCTTGTTGATGGTATGGCTATCCACACATATTTGTATGGACCTATCTTTCTTTGGTACTAGTAGAGTAGGAACCGCACATGGGCTCATGGACTCATGTACATACCCTTTGCGAATCAGTTCCTCTACTTGCCTTTACAACTCCTTAGCTTCATTGGGGTGACACTTGTAGGCCAGCTTGTTAGAAAGAGTGGCACCCATTTGTAGGTCTATTTGATACTCAATGCCTCGTATAGGATGCAGATCACTAGAAAGTTCTCTGGAAGAGATATCAACAAATCCTTCTAATAATGACGTGAGTTGGGGCAGTTTGGGTATTTTGCTATCACTTTCTTGAAAATGACTAAGTAAGCAAATCCAACAAGAGTGATCACATGCTCTACTACTCTCTTGGCGGGTATCAAGTTCTCTTTGTCACTGGTTTCTTTGGTAAGACTTGATTAGATTAATAAAAGAGGGAGTAGAGGAGTCAATGTTATCTTCTTCCAGTCTTTCAAGAATAATTAGGTATTCTTGTAACCATCATGAATAACATGTCGATCAAACTGCCATGATCATCCCAATAGCAGGTGACTTGCGCTTATCGGTACCACATCACAAGTGACGGAACCACGATATGATTTTTCATTTGAAAATGGGATGGTAACTTGATGATGCACCGCCACTTCACCTGGATCGTTCAACCACCATAATTTGTAAGGGTGAGGATGAGAAGATGTGGGTAATTTTAGTTTCTTTACCATATCTTTTGAAGCCATGTTGGTACAACAGCCACCATTGATAATAAAAGTGCACACTTTGTTGAGGATAGTGCATCACGAATGAAAGATGGTTTCTCGGGGAATTTAGTGTATGGCAGTTGACAAGTAAGTCTCCTTCATGAGCGTATTCAATATGTTCAACGACATCATCTCTTGTGGGGCTTCATCTTCACTTTCAAGAATGTCATGAGAATCGTGAATCACCATTTCCCATTTGTTCAGTAATTAGGATATGATATGCCCATGGCCTAGGCATTTGAAGCACTTGATGTCTCCTCATCGAGTCTGTGGTCGTAGTCTTTCAATGGGCTCCTTTCTTTTGCTACCATATTCTCTAGGTGAGGATAAGATCGGTTTTTTTTATCTTTGGTAGAGCTGGCAGTAGGAGTATTGGTTCTTTGTTGGTTTGGTCTTAATGTAGAGTATCTGAAATAGCCCCTTTGGCATTGACTCTACCTTAATTGCTAGGTTGATGACATCATCTATGAGGGTATAGGGTTGAAGCTCCACTGCATCGACAATTTCTTTGTTCAGTCCTCTAAGAAAATGAGTAATGGTATGTTCCCTTGGTTCTTAGATTTCACAACGCAGTATTAACATCTTGAAGTCCTTCACATAATCTTCCACGCTTGAACCCTCTTGGCGCAAATTTTGCAAGCGTAGGTATAACTCCTGTCAATAGTACTCGGGAACAAATCCTCTCCACATGGGCCTTTTCATCAGTCCAAATATCTCCTTCTCTTCGTCGTTGATCTTAAAACTTTTCCCATCAGAGGTTAGCATACTTAGAAAGCTCTAATGTAGCTAACCGACACTTCCTTTCTTACGAGTATTGATAATATTCAAAAATTTTATCAACCTTATGGACCCAATCCAAAAATTCTTGTGGTGAACTAGATTCAGTAAAAGCTGGAATTTTAATGCGAATCAAATAGTCACCTTCATGTCGTTCAGTTCGTGCAGCGCGAGGATTCCAAAATGCAAAACTTGAGTCAAAATGGTTTATTTCCTCTTCAGGTTCCTTGTGATGAGAGCGGGTAGAAGGAGTTGCTTGGTGTCGTAACAAGCTGTCAATGGCACGAGTGAGTTGTGGTACATGTGCCTTCAAGTCCTCCTAACCTCGTTCCAACACCATGATATGGGCTTGTTCCATGGATAATCCATGTGGTACCATGCGTAAGAGGGCTCTAGTATCATTCGATAAACTCATTTGACCAAGTATGTTTAGTACTACCTGGATTAGCATAAGTGTTTCATTGTGTGCACACTTCGTTCTTATTTGTTCACCACTGTAGTAAGATGCATTTTTTTCTAAATTTATCATCGAAATCAAGTGATAGTAATGTACTTCTCAATTCCTTAAAAATGTACACTTCCAGTGCAAGCATAGACAGGCATATTATGTAAAAAGTTCAAGCACTTAGCACTAGCCTCCAGCTAGCTACTTTCGACTCATTGAGTCTTGTTAGTTTTGGTTTTTGTATCATTAACTGTATATATATATATATATATATATATATATATATATATATATATATAGAGAGAGAGAGAGAGAGAGAGAGAGAGAGAGAGGGACGCCATATGTATGTGACAACAACGTCATTACTTTGTACGTATTTCCCCTTAACCAATTATATTGTCTTGCAATCTCATTAATGTCCCTCCCACACCCGACAACTGTGACTTGTTGCATTGCAATAATTTTGATGAAGAAGACATAAAATCAGAAAAACGGGTGGTGCAAATGGTATGGAAAATATACGCAAGACTCGTAATTTAATTGCTCGCATTCCTTTCATGATAGATTAGCGAGTGATCAAGAAGCTTCTCTCAAACCCCTCAATTTTCTGCATCTGCGTCCATCAAAGTACCTTCAGACTTAGAAATACAAAAGGGCTAAAGTTCATTTACAACATAAAATTTACATGCTCTAATAAAAATTAGCTGCCCTCTTCGTTCATATTTTGCTAATTTAGAATTGCGAGCTTTGGTTCCTTCTTGTTTAGGTGAATTATTAGCAAATCATTTCCAAAAGAAACCGTGCACCATTCTCATTCACGCCTATCAATGATTCTAAAATATTAATCATTATTGAGAAACCAATAATACAGATTGGATTTCGTGTCGATTTGTTTTTAGAAAATCAAGAGCTTCTTGAGTTGGATAGCACAAAGCCTTGCTGGAGAGCCGTTCAAAATCTTCTTCTCAATAAATAGCCACGAGTTTGGCATTTTGAATGATTTGGCCAATAAAAATTTCATCTAGAGTGGAATTTTTCTTCTTAAAAAGGTGAATGTTTGATTGCTCTCTGTTTTCGAGGCCAAAGTCATACGCACACCGCGATTATCAAACTCATGACCTTCAACTTCTTGTGAATCGTTTTCTTAGCTGCACTTTATTAATTGAATGTATCTTCATGATATATGAGTGCCTGTCTTCGAATTTGACTGATGGTCAAGTCAGGTGTAAACAGAGAAGCGAATGAGATTAAACACCGGCTCCTTCATCAGCTTCAGTTGCTTCTATGTAGGAAGACCAACACTAGGGAAGGGGTAACACACATTTCCAATCATGACTGGATTATGTGGATTTTTTTAATGCTCATAATTACAATTTATGTTAATTATGGTCAATATGATCTTATCATTATTGTGCTTATTTTTACATAACAATACATCAACAACAAAATGTTCAGCATTATGATCAAGTTAAATTATTACTATGAGAAACATGCCAAATTAAGTCAAATTATAACATGAAATAATGCCCATGGAGAGCCTTCTCCAAGAAGGAACTATTCCTGCAATTTTAAATATAGTTTGCAGATCTTTGTGTTTTGAAATTATTGTACTTGCGCTTGATGTTCCAGCTGTAGTCCTTGTAATAGGAAAGTAAATGCTTCAGATTAATGGTTTACCAGACCTGACTTATCCGGATATTGGAAAAACGGGTAAATATTGGAATTCATACATAGAAATGAAAAGTGAAAAATGGATTCAGAAAAATACGCTACATTTGGATGCATAAATCCAAGGTCTATCAAATAGATACTTCAAATATCCGTCAAGTATTTTTTAATACGAAAAATCTAGGAAAAACTTCATATATATGATGCTAGTGCTGACATAACATGTTTGTTGTGGCACTAATATTAGTATTGTTGTGGCATTGACTCAATGCTAATATGGTTCTCATGTTAGTGTAGTGCTAAATCTTACTCTATAGTATCACAAAAATCTACTTTAGTATCTTGTTATAACATAAAGTCTATTTTAGTATAATATTTAGTATTTCACTTTCTAATAGAAGATTAAGTATTTAAAGTAAGTTTATTTAATTCATATTATAGTTAAGAAAGTTTCATTAAAAAGTTTAAAAATATATTTAAAATTAATTTATAATAATAACCTTACTTTATATATTAATTACTAAATAAATATGATTTTATTTAAACATTTAAATGTTAGTTTGAATAATTTACATTTAATACATTTATTTAGAAAAAAACCAACAAAAGTTAGAAAGCATGAAAATGATATGCTATATTAAATTATGTTATGAAATGTTAATTATCAAATATTTATTTTATAAACTTAATTTTTATGTCATTAACATCAACTTAACTTTGATGCCTATCAAATTAATAGACTTTCACACCAACTCAATCAACTTAAATATTAATTTTCATAGACATTAAAATTTAAAATTTATTCTCAGATCGATGATTATATAAAAATAAAATCATGAATAAGATTAATAAATAATATTTAAAGTAATGTTGTCTTAAAAAATCAGCTTTAAATCCATGCTTTAATTATTTAGTGAAGTTTTATTAATAAGTAAACTTAATTTTCATATTAAATAATAATTTACTTTAAATATTTAGTCTTTTATTTGAATATTAATAATTTGATACTGAAATAGATTTACAAGATACTAAAAAGCAATAAAGTCATTTTTATGATAATACATGGTAATAAACTCAAGATTTAACACCACATCGACACTCAGTTAATACCATATCAACACTAACATCAGCATCACGATAGACATGCCACATCAGTACTCGCATCAGATACTACATCAGTGTCACGTTATTTTCATGTCAACAATTGTAACCGTTAGCATTCTTCGTGAGCCATGCTGATAATATCATTAACAAGGTACGACTTTGTAACACAAAGTCCTTTTAAGTAATATAAAGTGAAATACATTGTACCAAAATATATTTTCAATAAACTACATACTATTTTGAAGTTTTCCCAAAAATCTATAAATCCAAGTTGGTTTTGTGTCTGGTTCGAGAATTGAATGGGCGAGTAATTGGATTTAGTCTCTCAATGGCTGTTGGGACGATCGTAAGCCGGAATCTCTACAACCTTTAGTGTGAGGTGAATAGTCCATGGTTTGAACCATTGAAACAAAAGAATGGGCATGTCATTTCGGGCTCACAACATACCCCACAATGTGAACCGTGTGGTAAAATTATAAATCACCGTTTTAATCATGGGCGACACTTCTTTTTTCTTTATTTTGCTAACTGTGGACATGTCACTCCACCGTAGTGAGGATCTGCCAACGCAAACGAACCTTTAATTATACATAGCCGGTTTCGGTTTTCCTGGAATCACGAACCGGAGCTGAACCGATTCTGATTCCGGATTGAGTTTTAAATGTTCGGAACATTTAAAAGTTTGAAATTTTTAAAAATAATAAAAAATATATGAAACCATTGGTTCCGGTTCTGGCTTCATAGAAAGTAGAACCCAAATTGAACGAAGTGGTTCCTAGTTCCAGAAAATTCCTAGCCCGGTCCAGTACCAAACCGGCCATCTGTAGGTCATGCACGGTAAAATGTTGAGCACTCAACAAAAATATTTCAAAATACCAAAGCTTTTCCAAGTTTCCAAACATTAAATAAGCAATTTCTTAATTATTGCAGAGGCTGACGGGCAGCCATATTCGGTGCACGCCGCAGTGCTTTAGAATGCTATCTTGCATTGATGCTGCAATCTGCACAGGTTCATGCGTGAAACGCATTGATATGTGTACTTTTCAGAGCCCATGAATTCATGAACAAGGTACCTTCACAGCCTAACTTCCAGGTTGATCCATGGTCATTAAATATTGGGACGAAGATGGAAGTGGCTCTATATTCTAATAGAAGAAAGGAAAAAGACCCTGTCTGCCTGTGGGAGCAGGGGGATAGTGTCCTTCATTGGGGACATAGTCATGAACTTTATGTATATCCATAAATTTTGTTAGTATAACCTTAAAACAATCTTCAGGCCACAAGGACATTCAGTGCATTATGTTTTGTGCATTAAAGAAGTGACAGTGCTGTAAAATGATCCTTCGTCTTTCACCACGAGCAATGGCTCACTTGGCTAGAGGGTCGACCCACAAGTTAAAGGTCACGAGTTCCATTACCCGGGGATGTATCATGCTTCGGCCTCCCCATTGTATGGAAAAAGAAAAGAAAAGGTTTGATCCTTAATGGTTGTTAATAAGCTTATGTATACCATCACACCATTAATTTACCATATCTCTCGATGGTCACAGTAAGAGTATTATGCATCTAAAACCATTGGAATATCGTCGATGGGAGACTTCATGGTGATGGTAAAATTTATGAAAGTACTCGGTCGAGATATGTTCAGTGAGGGAAGAACATTTCCGTGGTGCAAAGTTAGATTCTTGACAAGACAAAAATCGTTGAGAAAAACTCTAATGGTTAAACCGGTCACTGTCTTCACTTTCGCGACCGTTGCCTAATTCTCCGAATAATTGTATGATTATATACATATTTAGTTTCTTGCACATAAGGGTGAACCTCATTGATTGTGAACCCAATGTATGGTAGGCATTTTCTCAAATGACAGACAGAACTTTGCATAATCAGGGGACTGGGTCGGATCCAAAATCCAAATACTGTTCTGTCGGAATTTTACAAACGAGTCCAACTTGTTACCTTGGTTCAATCACATTAATGCCTTTGTTGGTTTGACAGTCTTCAACTTGTATATCGCTTTCGACACAGATCATTCATAATAGAAATGACATGAAGATCCAGTTGGGCCCGGTATTCAGGTTGGATATGGGTCCGATGTGGGTTGAAGACAATGCTCATAATGGTTGTTTGCTGTTCAAGCAGGAATCCCGTGAACAAAGGGGTGGTGGGCTAGGTCCACAAAGAGGAGTGAGTGTGCAATTAAGTTTGACAGTTTAAATTGACGGGCAATGCCCCTAAACAATGGGCTACGAAGTTGGCCATCTTTTATGATGAGAGATATCCAGGAAATTCGAATAATGACCTTTAATCTCAAAATCAGCATTTCGAGAAAAGGATGGGCTATATCTCATGTTAAAAGCACATTCCTGTGTTTTCTTTTCCCTTTTATCCAATCTTTTCCGGTCAACCGGCACACTTGTAGGATCGGTCAAGCATTGTGGATGTCTCGGACTTAACCACCGGTTCGAGTCGAACTATTACGCTTCCATGACAATTGAACCCCTGACCTGCTGTCGGCTGGTCCAATACACTTACATGATACTATGTCATGCTTTCTCACGAATCAATATATTTTCTGTGATTACTACTGTTGGGGGCTCAAATTTGTGATGGACATGAACTGTAACCCGACCCAAAATGTTCATGGTGTGACCCGAAGTGAACATGAAAAGAGGTTTGCGTTGGCTTGAATTTGTAATGGCCAACTTTCCTTTGTAATTATGTCTTGCGTATAATTTTGGGCGACCATATAAAATGAAGTACATCTAGAAGGTAGGCTTATCAGAGTTCGTACTCAGAGATCGTGAGGTCATTGCCATCCTCTTTTCCGGGTCATAATGGTGGAATTTAGCTGAACTTCTTTCTTCTCTCTTTTCTTTCTTTTCTAACCATTTTCCTCAAATCACTTGTATGATTGCGTGTACCGGTGGTTCCAAAACTGTAGCCGAATCGAAACCATCGATGTCCTTGGAACCAATTGATTGTCTTTCTTGAAAAGAGCAGGTGTAAGCAGCATTTGTCACTCGAACTCCCATGCATCAACAACAATGGTGGGAAGAGCCTTAAAGTTGAGCCAAGAAGGATTGGTGATGGTTTGGTTTTCCAGGTTGTATTTAAATCTTTTCTTGTATGGAATCCCATCAAAGCCGAGGATATGTAGTGTCCTGTCATTGAGCTAGCAGGTTTTGGTGCTAAGAAATTTCTGAAAAAAGATATAAACATATCATCGGTTCCTATTTCGAGCCGGTTTTTGAAAATTATGAATCATATCCGAACCGGAGAGTCCCCACTTCTCGCGTTACCATTCCGGTTATTGGCGGTTTCACGGCCCATTTGGTTTTGAACCGGCCATGTCTAAATCAGGTCATATTATAAGAGTATGAATTCAAAGGATGAGTTAAGAGTATGATTTCGAAGGATGAGTGTGATTGTATAGGAGTTAAATTGATTTATGCTTACTTTTAATTGTAAAGAAGTTATTTCTCACCTCATTTATTGGCCAATAGAAGCCATAATCTAATGAAATTTCCCCCTATTTAAGTTGGGAGAAGATAACAAAAAGGATTTTTTACAAACAAGCACATTTTGTTCAATAATTGGCAACTTGGGATTAGAGAACTCCCATCAGATATCAGATATGAATGTTCTTTGGTCTCGAACCTATGATCTACGATCTGAAAACTCAACCTCTTAATTGAGATAGCTTTCACGGGCAACAAAGGCCGTGAGCGATGGTCCTACACTAGGGGTTTTGTGTGACCAAGGGTGCGATTGAGTCTCACCTACAGGGCATGGCTTCTCACTGTAAGGGAAAACCAAAAAAAATAGTTTGGTAAACAAATCTTTTTCACCTCTGCTTTTACCATTTTTCCTTTCTCTTTTCATGTCAGCATTGAAGATGCACACTAATCTTTCGTTTCAATAAGAAGATACAAAAAAGTAGATAGTAAATACTTCATAAAGAACATCATAATATTAGAAACAAATAATAGGATATAATATTTCCTAAATAGAATAACATAATAATAAGCTCAAAGAGCAATAACTCACATGACTAGAGTGTCAACTCGCAGTTTGAAGGTCATGAGTTCCATGATGGCTTTCCCATTGTACCCAAAAGAATGACACTTTAATGAGACGCAAGATTGAGATCAATGGTGACTAAGAATTGGTGAAGCAGTCTTATTTTGTTTTCGTTATTTTGCTATTTGGTTTCGCCCTGGATTATCATTTAATTACGTGTTCTTCTTAACAAAATCAATGCATACCGTTGATTTTTTGGGATAGACACCAATGATAATATTCCTGTTCATGATTGCACATAGAAGCATGAGAACATGATTGTGTTCCCCCTTTACATGGTGCATCCTTTTCTCTCTCTTGTTTTCTCACAGTAAAGCTGCTTCTGGTTGTAATCATGAGTTCACATGAGGCCTCCTGCTCCGGTCATGCTGCCGCAGATGCGTATGGTGTGATTTCTGGCCAACATCAGTTGGACTTGTGCCCATTTTGGGGACCTAGTTGGGGCTGTTTGGATACGATTACCAATTGGATTTGGGTTGAGAATCCATTAGTAACTTGTCTTTTAAACGAAATAGGATTTCCTCCTCATGTACGATTCTTGGAGCTCAACTAAGCCTTAGATTAGCTATGGGTTTAAATGAGGTAATTGAGAAAGTAAATTTGAAGTGTGCCGAATTTTTTTATGAAAATTGTTTCATTTCGATGTTACAAATTCATTTTCTTCAAAGTATGCTATTGCGAGTGTGGGATCGAGTTATATAGTTCCTATTTATCATGCTTTGAGGGATACATTACTGTAAAAATGAGTTGATATTGTTAATACATATAGTTATGAATTTAGGGAATCATAGGACATAAAATGTTCTATTATGATTTATGGTTGGACGGTCAACGTAGATCTTTGGTGAACTTTCTGGTCTATTGTCCCAAGGAGACATTGTTTTTGAAATCATATGACTTGTCCCATATTTATAATTTACTCCCTATTTTTGAGTAAGTTGTTGAGGATGTAGGTGTTTCAAATGTTGTTCAATTCATTACTGATAATGCTATAAATTTTAGAGCACCTAATAAGATACTTGAGACGCACCATCCATCCTTAGTATGAACTCCATGTGTTGCACATTGCATAGACTTAATGCTTGAAGATTTAATGCAAAGAATGAAATAAGAGGGATTATAGATGCATGCAGAAATATCACAAAGTTTGTTTATAATCATTCTTTTATATTGCATTTGATGTGAATCCATACAGGTGGAAGGGAATTAATTAGGCCTTCATTGCCAAGATTTGCTACAAATGTCATTATTGTGTAAAGTCTTGTCATACAAAAAAATGCATCGAAAAAAATATTTTCATCTAATTAATGAGGCTTTATTAGTTGGTCTAGAAAGAGGGAGGGGATTATTGTGGTTTATTTTTGAAAAAATTGCAGTAAGTTTTTGTGGATAACTATACATTTAATTAAGGTAATGAGGATGGTGTATAGTGAAGATAGATCTGCTATGACTTATATATATATATATATATATATGATATATATATATGATGTTATAGATAAGGCTACATTGGGAATACAAGCAAACCTTGACCGAAAGCGGTTATTTCTAAAAAGGGTTTGGAAGATAATTGATGCACGTTGTAACCGCCAAATGCATCATTATTTGCATACTATTGCATATTTTCTTAATCCTCTATTCAATTTTCTCCCAACTTTATAGAAGATGAAGAAGTAAAAAATAGTATATTAAATGCAATTAACTTGGTACAAGATTCGTTTACTCGTTGCAATATCCATTTAGCATTAAGCAAGTATATAGAAAGTGTGAAGATTTTGAAAGGTCAATTGCAATCTAACTCCACTCCCAAATGTGATCAAGAATTGTGTTTTTATTGATATTCATTTATCAATTGATTGACTTTGAGTGTTTCTTATTAATCATTATTGTGTTTTATTTTAGATGAATGGTGGGCTCATTTTGGTGTAGATGCACTGAACTTGGCAAGGTTTACTCAATGTATATTGAGCCAAACATGCAATTCAAGTGGGTGCGAGAGAAATTAAAGCTTTTTCGAATGCATTCACACAAAAAAGTAAAATAAGCTAGAACATGCTCGACTATATGATTTGGTATACATTACATATAATATCAAATTAAGGCAAAGGTAACAATTCTAAAAATATATAATTTTGATGCCTAGTTCTTTCTTATTAATAATGAATAATTGATGTGACTATATTGCATTTGATATTCTTTATAATTTAGATATTTATTTTTACAGAAAAAAGCAAAAGGATGTAAGAAGAGCAAGGAAGGTGTCATAGGACCCATTGAGCTACGAAAATATTGATATTTTTAATGATTGAGTCGAAGAAGAGCCCCTATCAATTTATAGGATGAAAACTGGATGATAGTCAAAGCCGAAACAAAACTTAGAATTGGAGATGATGAAGATGAAGGTGTTGGATGGATAAATCCAATTGTAGAGGAGGAAGAGTGAGGAGACGATGATGATGATGGTGATCTTGACTATGTTGATTACGTTCTTTTGTTGATTATGATTCATGTTGTGGATGATTGTTTTAACTTTTAATTGTAACTTTGTAACGTTCTGGTCTGGATGATTGTAAGTTGTAACTTTGTAACTTTGTTGTTTATTAATTAAGGTATTCAATATTCACATTATGGTATGGATGCTTGTTCATTATGAGATGTTATTTAACTTTGTTATTCTCTTCTCATAATCTCTCTAACTATTTTTATAGAGTCATAGTTATTTATTAAGAATTATCTACTTCAAATCAAGCTTTTGGATTTAATTTTGTTTAATGTTGATTGTGCTATATATGTTTTATTCATTAATTTCAATTTTTACATTTTACATTTTTAATTTTTTATCAATAAATGAAAAACAATTGCACTATATCATACGATACAGGTGTGTCGGTGCTCAGTATGATACGGGTACCGATAAGCTTTTTACAACATTGCTTTTGACAATGAAGACAAGGTCAACTTGTCTTCGCTATAACTCTTTCATCTGAATTTCGATTCATACAATTCTTGATTTTACAGAAAGTGAACAAAGAGACAAGATCATAAATAACCTAAGTTGGTTTATAAATGGTTGAGTTATAGTTGTTTCTCGAAAGGTATACTTGAACAACGAAAGCCTTAGGTGCTTCTAATAGGATCTGATTACTTTTGTAGTATCTCAGTCATCCAAGCTATGATTCAACTCATTCTTATTCGGTTAGAAAATAGATGTGACAATCTTTCTAGGCATTTAAGAATGGAAAAAATCCACCAAGAATAGAATTTTTGATGAATTTTATAACTATAAGAAGATTTGTGATAAAATAGATGTAATTGAAAGCAAAAATACTAAACTCACAAAGAAAACACAGTAGAAAACAGAAAAGTAGAGACTAAAACTAGGTCACAAAAGAAAGAAATATATTGATTTGTGATGTTTGATGATAGATTAAGGTGCGTAGTTGCCCCTATTTATAGTTGATAGTGGGTAGGCTCCAGATCCTTATCCAATCCCATAGATCAGTTTATATAACTTTCATTTGATACCTTCTACACTCGTCTAGATCAGTTTCTTTAACTTCTAAAATAGTTGATTGTAATTAGTAGATAGTGGATGTGTGCTTATTTTTTAAGAGGTTGTTTAACTATATCTATTAATAGGCAGCTACTCTTCGAATCCCTTTGCAGATTCTGGTGTCAATGCATGCCCCTACAATCTTTAGCCAAGACATTTGTATCGAGAATGAAGGCTGTATACTTTAATAAGTCACAAAAGTTAAAATAAGTTTATCATTAAAAGTTGAGGTAGTCATATATCTTTTTTTAATATCAGCCGAGTATGATGTTGGTCGACTTTTAGTTACCATATGATACTATTAGTAACTCAAGAAGTAGGTTGTAAGTTTGTTTGGTAGGCCATAGGATTGGTCTTGAAGTTATGAAGGTAAATTGCTAGATCTTTTACCTTTCAAAATATCAAATTCGCACTAATGAAATTTGTTATTGGGAAGCCGAGTACTAGGTTAGTTGGATGAATCGAAGCGACTTCTCAGTGATGAGGTTGAATACTCAGAGTTTGAGCTTATTTTAACATAGGCTTGTTGCACTTCATCATCATCATCACCTTCATGCATGGCCTCACCTTCATGCATGGCCTCTGATAGCTTACTCATCCTCATCCCCTTTTGAATTGTTGTTATTGTCATTTATGATGGACTCATAGTTGTGAGAGTCCAAGCATATGCTTGTGGCAATTGTCTAATATAGGTACCTTCTATAGTAATCATAAACTTGATTAGTCACGTGTATGAGCATATCGTCGTCTATCTCATCACTACTATACCCAATGGCCTATACCTCGGATAGCTATAATGCCATAATTATTGGTTGAGCCTCGACCAAATTCATTTGGTAAGATAGACTATTGAGCAAGCCATTTGTTTGTTGGAGGATTGTTTGGGATATGAGTAATACGAGAGAATACTATACAAGGTAGTTGCCCCCGAGCAATTGTGTATGGACAACAAACAGCATAATTGTATAAAGTAGTTTCCTTCTAAGTAAATGAGCTCAAGTAACTTGTCAAATTGACATAGATGGCAGTCACCATCGAGTCGGTATAGTAATTGAACCATCATGTGCAATGGTTTACCTTGGCACAAAATAGTATAAACAATGACCATTGACATATAAGGTGATTGCTCCCCAAGTAAGTAGACTCGGGCAACCAACCCAATATGTAGTATGAAGTGTGACAACTTACCTACTAGTTGGTCTAAAGCCACTGAAGTCACTTATATTGGTAATAAAGGTGAGCTCATCCATATGTTGTAGGGCACCACTTTATGAAGAGTCAATGAGAGATTATTCACCATCGTTAAATTTTGATATAGAATTAGTCACTTTGACGATATCAGATTCATAATAAGACCCATCAAGAATTGATTTGTCATGGGCTAGATGGTTTCTTCAGCTTCTCATAAGTAGTAATGAGCCAATTGAAAATCTTCAATGGTGTCAACGACTGATTTTTCATCATCTTGAACTTTAGTGCATATTACTAACTCTGTATCAAGTTGGTGTTTCATCGGTAGTCAAATCAAACCATATAACTTCAACCAAATCTATATGAGTTTCATGTCAACTTGTGATAACACTAAAACAAAGTTCTCGACTAAACAAGCAATATATACTTTCAGTCTTTTCTAACAATATTTTCTAATGTGATTGAAGATCGCATACATGCCTTCAAATTTGGCAGTTGCCCCTAGCTATTGGGTAAGAGTAACCAACCAAGTAGGTGGTTGCTGAAGGCATTCACTCTTAAGATGACGATCAGTCCACCAACTATTCTCGAGAGCTATTTTGCTCTGAGTATAAGAGTATGTACAACCATTTGGTATGTCTTATTACTCGGTGATCGCCTCCTAGCTATTGCATAAGGGTAACTAACTAAATAGATAGTTAGTAAAGATGCTCCCTCTTCATAAGAAAGAACAACCAACCAACCAACTAGTTTAAAGAACAGTTGTTCCCCAAATATCGAAGTAAGATCAATCATTTGGTATGTATTGATCCATAACCAATCCTTAAGGTCCCGTTGAGCGTGCCATTTTGTTGTCGCTGGAAATAAATACCTTCAAAATGACACAGAGATCTCATTGTTTAATGAAGCGTAGGGTGTACCAAAGGGCGTTAACCATTGCCGTCAAGAAGATCCAACATGTTGAGATCCCTAGGAATCCAATTTGAGTGCATCCTAGCATAGATTGATCGTTATCGGGGCATGAAGCCTTTTTGGAGCTCTCTCCAAGCTTTTTCGAGTTGGTCCCAAACCTCAGAAACAAGCCATGTTCGGGTTACCTTGAGGTGAAAGTCAGGTCGATCATAGATGGTGTGATAGACTTACATAGTTTTAATCATATCTTACTCGATACACCTCTAATTGATGCAATTTTTGGTGTGTTAGAAATTAGAGATATAGGACTATCGAAATATGAAAAATAGGTTGATGTTAATAAGAATTGGAGTTTTGGTAATTTTTTTATCCTATCGAGATTCCATCGGTAGTTTGGTTAGAAACCTCATGAGGTTGGCTTGACTTAGCTATTACTCTCTCGTCTGTAATTCTTGGTTCTACGAAAAGAGGAAATATAGACCTTTCTCCAAGTTCACAAAAAGTCAGCTTAGAAATGACTTAGTTACAACCATTTCTTGGGAAGTTATGTTTGATCGACAGAAGCCTTAAGTACTTCTGATAGGGTCTCATTGTTTTCTTTGTACCTTAGTCATCCAACCTCTTGTGATTCTTATTCCATCAAAAAATAGACTGATGATCTTTTTAGGCACAAAGGCTACATATTGGAGAATAGAGAAGGGGAATTTTAATGACTAAAAACTTAGGTTACAACTAGAACACAAAAAAAAGAGATAGATTGATTTATGTTGCTTGATGATAGATTAAGGTGAGCAACCACTCCTATGTATAATTGATGGTAGGTAGGTTCCAGATCCTATAGATTAGTTTCTGCAACTTTCATTTGATAGTGGGTAGGTTCCAGATCCTTCTCCACTCCTTTAGATCAGTTTTTGTAACTTTTAAAATAGTTACTCGTAATTCATGGATAGTGGATGTATGCCCATCTTTTAAAAAGTGGTGTAGTCATATTTCTTAATAGGCAGTTACTCCTTAAGTTCTTTTGCAAGTTTTGGTATGAACAAAATCATTTGGGTAGTTTAAATCATTTTGAGTTATTATTGAGGTGTAATTCAGTTCTTAAATCTGTTGCAGGAAATGAAAGACTATCATGTATAGAGTCCCAACAAGTCGGATTCAATTATTTGAACGAGACCCACTTTTGTTTTTGTTTCTTTTTGGCAAGCTGGTGTTACCAGATTCATACCCGCGTGTTGAACTTGTGACCTTTTCTCAAAGAGCCAACTCCTAGTCTGTGAGCTATTCCTTTTTGGGACTCTGAATCATACCCGTCATCTGTAAGTTGTTGTATGACAAATCTAATTATGATATATGTAATTTGAGTGAAAAACTTTAACAAATAGTACTAAAGATTTTGATATGGATTATATTCTTCCTTTAGGATGCCAACCCAAATATGGGTCTAGGAACATGGTTTGAAATTTAGAATTGGATCTAAGCTTATCCGGATCCTACATGAGTTCGAACTTTAACAGCCCTAGTAATGGAAAACAAATTAATGCTTCCTTCTTTTTTTGTTTACTGTGAGGAACCAAAGTCTAACGCACAACTCCATACATGCATTCCCCGGGAATCAAACTTACCAACTGAGAGGCATGGGAGTTAGAGAGAACTGCCAGCCGAGCTAAGCTCTGCACGTGAAAACAAATTAGTGTTTACAGTATTTACACTAAATTGCCCTCATTGTTTAACTTGATAAAGTTGCCGCATGATGACCTTTTGGAACAGCAAAGATTGGAGAACTTATTTTTCTAAGACCTCCTTGGATGCGGTCTTGGCAAACTTTGGGCAATTAAATTGGATTTTGGTTTTTGATCTGAACCCAAGCATCTCTGATTCTAATGTTTTACTGAATATTCATTTTTACTAATTTTTAGAGCTCAATATATATAATTAATTTTTCGCCAACTCAAAAAGGTGAGTTGGGTTTGAAGTGAGGGATCTTAACTTGAAAATTGAGTCAGATAAGCATCATCAATTCGCCTCTTGTATTCAACCTGATGGAGAGTGTGACGAGTTGTGGTGGATGGTGCTCTGACAGTCCCAGGTATCAAGGGGAGAGAGCTATGTGAATTAGGAAGGATTGGACCACCAATCCAATCTGGTTTCCTCCCCACAAATCTAATTCTGCCCTCTTGGATTTCATCTCCACAGTTAAATTCCATGACCTTTCAGATACTGACTCGTGTTTGCTCGAATAGAAGGATGTTATTTTCTTTTCGTTGCAACAGAAGGCCAAAGCCCAACAAAGCACGCATGCAGAGCTCCGGAGTCGAACTTGCCACCACTGGGATGGGAGTCAGAGACTCCTCCCAGAAGCGGTGACGCTCCTGGTGCGGATAGACGGTATAGTTAGCGTAATTCAAGAAAACATTGATGAAAACCACTTAAAGTAAATCCCGTTGAAGTTCAAAAATGGCACGCATTTGCATTATTACATGTTCCCGTTTACAGTTATTTAAAATGTGCATTTACAGCAATGTAAACATATAATAGTGTTGTGATCATATTTTTGCAACAATTAAAGATATGCATGAAAGCTATTGATCAAAGCCCACATAAAAAGTACATGCTTTTATATAAACGAACAAACAATTTCTGAACTTTCATATTCGGAAATGACTTGCTGCTTTTGGAGATCTGCCAACAACTAATATCAAAAACAAGAAAGGAAGAGTTAAATTTTATAATGCTGGTTATGGTCGTTTCTATCTTGTAAAATCACAGGATAGCTAACAAATTAACATGGTTTAGTTTTAGTAGTGTGCATTGTGGTTCCAACGTCCATGAACTTCCAATATCGTGTCCTTTTATCATTGCTGACCACCCATTCAGAGACTATTCCTGCTCACCTATGCTTGTTTGCAGTACAGCTACTTGTTTTCTTCGCTCTCTTTTTTCCATCTCCTTCACTCTTTCATCTGTACTAAATAAATTGAAGAATGGGGAAAACAATTAAATCTTAAAAGTCTTATTTCCAGCTATATAACCTCAATTAATCATGTAAAGACAACAGCTTAACTTGGTGATAATTCTCAGCGAACAAGATTGGTTTTAACCAAGTACAATTATGTGCGTCTTCCATTAATTGCCGATCCTTCTCTTACCAAGTGCAGCCCAACTCAAATGGCAGCAAAGAGAACATGTTGTTTCACTTGGACATGAACACGTTCATGGATTCGAAGTTGGGAAGCAGCGACAAGAGTGTGAAGTTGTTCCATCAATGACTCTTGATGGGAACCAATGGGCTAAGACGGCTAAGTATACAGGTTTCTCTCTTGTGATTCTCAAAGGCAAGAACCATGGTGGTTTTTTCCTTTTAGACCCTCGGACCACCCTCCATATCTACCAAATAACATCATACGTATGACACGTTAAGAAGTACACGCAACAACAAAAGGTTTCCACGATGGACTACGGATTTCTGGTGAGAAGAAACCCACCAATTAACTGAACAATGGCAAACAAATATCCCTTATCTCAATCTATTTGATTCTTCTTTCTCCTTTAGCTTTGTTCGTAGTTTTTTGTGTAAAATTTCTCTCTTTTCTGATTGTTTACACTTATATATTGATTTCCCTTTCTCTAACGTGAATATATGCTGAGACGCCCAAAAAGAAAAATAGCACTAATGCAAGGAGGATGAGGCTTACAAAAATTTTTTTTGTCTTTTCCGTCTTGTTGAGTTCTTTTTCCCTGATTCGCCTTGTATCGGCGTTTCTAGGTTTAGTTTACCTTTTTCTGTGTTGAGGTTTTGTCCTTATCATTTGTCGAGGTATAGTTTTGTTATCTATGGTAACTTATGTTTTATGATGTGCATTATTTATTTTTCATGTTGTATTGGCTTAGTTTTGTAGTTCTTGTTAGTCTAGTTCTTTTCCACGATCAAATTTTGGTTTAGGTGGCCAAGTAATCTCACCAATTTTCATTTTGAAGTGTTGCTAAATCATTAAGTTATTATTAATTGCACTGTGCTTGATGCTTTCGGTAACATTAGGAGGAAGTGATTTGATATCATTGAAGATAGAAGTTGAATTCAAATGAATGATCGGTAAGTTTGCAAATTAAAATAAATTTTAATTATGTGTAGCTTTAGCGTGTTAGTGGTTGTCTACTTTTGCTTTATAGATGTAGTCTGTTGTGTTTTTGCACAGCGAGAGCAAGCGTCCGGCTTTTTTAAGGAGGTTTTCAAGGATACTGTAAGAACGAGAGAACTGGCAGAGGAAAATTTTTCTGTATTATCTTAATCTCTCCTTTCATTATATCCCTGAATATGTATACTTTACCTTGTTTCAATGTCCGTTACAACCAGAAGAAATGGCTCTCTTACTGCCTCTTCCATTTCATTTGAAAAAATAGAAACTGATATACGTTTCTCTAAATCTGTTTTATTTAGAATAGAACAGTTCATACAATACAGTAGAGGGCCCTCCTTTTGATCTGTTATAAAAGAGGCCCTATGATGATTAACGAGGAGTTATCATAGTCTTGATTATGTTAGAGGACTGAAAATTTTTGTAACATTTGCTACTTCAAATAACCAAATTATTGATGGAAAGATTGTTGGTAGATGTTGAAAATGCAATAATTTCTGGTGTGAGTGAGAGATGTTTATAGACCAGATGATATGTTGGGGTTTTGTCAAAACCTATAGACGGTGGTACTTCTGTGGTGAGCCATTGGCATTACCAACAAGTGAGCCTAGTGAAACATGTGAAGATCATAACAATGAGATAGATGACATGGATAGATTGATACAGCTGGGTGTATTTTCAAAATACCAAAATATATATTGGTGAAGGTTATGGGTGTAGTCATTGTTGTGACATTAATAGTCATTTAATTAAGTGATAATTATGTTTATTAGTAGTAAATTAGTAACTAAAACTAATTAGTATTTCCAGTTATGTTTGCAGCATTAATAGCCACTTTTTTAAGTGATAATTGTGCTCATTAGTAGCATATGTAGTGCTTGTAACTTTTGACTTTTTTTAACCATGTTGTACCATTAAAAGTCACTTTCTTAAGTGATAATTGTGCTCATTAGTAGCACATGTAATGGCGGTAACTCTTGAGAATTTTTCAGCCATATTTTAGCATAAAGACCAATTTACTTGAGTGATAATATGCTCATTAGTAGCACATGAAATGGATGTAACCCTTAAGAATTTAGTATCCATGTTATGGCATTAAGAACCACCTTCTTGAGTAACAATTATGCTCATTAATAACATATCATGAGTTACATCTTCACCGTATCTATATATAGTGGTATTGTAAACAAGACTTTTCTCTCATTGTGTGAGTCCTTTCCAACTTAGCTTGCAAGAGAGCTTGTAAGTCTAATTGTAGCACTAATTGGGTTTGCAACATCATCTTTACTTTGCCGATTTGTTATGACTCAATTGCATTTATGCAAGATGAATTGAAGGTTTTTGTTGTATCCTAAAGGTGTTTGTCGGGAACATTGCATTCGGTTATTTGATATCAGTGATGACAAATAAACCTAAAGGTTATTGCTTATCACATCTCAAAGAATAGCGTTATTCTAACCTTTTTCTTATGGTGTTAAATTTGATCTCTCGGATGCCAACTACTAAAAAATTGTGTCACCTATAAGAGCTCTATTATAATAATCTTTAGGTTTAACTTTATCAAAATGACTATTTTCCTTTGAGAGATGACATCCGACTTCATCAAGTTGGATAGATTTGATTATGGTAATTTCTTATGGTAAAAGAAGATGCACTTTCTTCTTACCACATTGAAGGTTGTGTATGTTCTCATTACACCAAGGCCGGAAGAGAAGGAGAATGAGACCTTGAAGAAGCCTGCAAATAACAAAAGTGGGATAATGGCGATTATATTTGCATGAGTCACATCCTTAACAGTATGTCAGATATCTTATTTGACACCTACCAAATATCGGCATATGCAAATGACTTACGGGATAAAGTTGGAAGTGAGGTACATGATAAAAGATGTTACAAGTAAGAAATTTCTTATTACCTTTTTCAATAATTATAAGATGGTAGATGGTAGATCCGTTATAGAGCAATTGTTTAAGCTTGAACAAATATCGAAGAATTTCAAACAACATAAGATGAGCTTGGACGAAACCATCATTGTCTTATATATTATAGACAAACTCCCTCCTTAGAAAGATGTTAAAAGAACTTGAAAACATAAGAAGAAAGACATTTTTCTTAAACAATTAGCTAATCATCTTAGGTTTGAGGAAGAATACTGAAAGCAAGATGATTCATCTACTCAAGAAAAAGTATATGTCACGGAGTAAGCTAAGTCTATACACCCTTTAAAGAAAAGAAATTGAGATTTCAAAAATTCTCGTAGAAAGAATGGTCCCTTTAAAGAAAAGAAATTGAGATTTCAAAAATTCTCGTAGAAAGAATGGTAGGGATACCAAGGCAAAGAAAAAGAAAGGTTGATGCTACCATTATAGAAAACCTGGTCATTATAAGAGTGAATGCTGATACTTGAAAAAGTTGAATAAAGACAAGAGTCTTAATTCTTTTAAGTACAATCTTGTTTTTATCATATCAAAAGTAAATTTGAATTTACTTAAAGTTCTTACTTCACGATGTGCTCTTTATATCAGATGTAAAAAAAAATTGGTGTCAGTTCCCTTACTTAATATATGAGTTTAAAAGTGTATTTGAGGGTGACAAATTTATTTTATCCAAAGGGGGCATGTTTGTTGGAATTGATTATCTATGTGAGTCTATGTTCAAGTTGAATCTTAATAATAAGGATAATGTTTCTACTTATATTGTTGACTTGTCAAATTTATGGTATTTTCATTTGGAGTATGTGAATTTTAAAAAATTACATGAAATGGCTAAGTCAGATTTGATTCCAAAAATTGATAAGTCAATGTATTCATGTTTTACTTGCATGTGTACCAAAATAACTAGACTCCTATTTTCAAGAATTAAAAAAAGTTTCAAAGTTTATACTTAATTCATTCAGATGTTTGTGATTCGTATGGTTGGTTAATAATAGGAAGAAAAAGGTATTTTACAAAAAAATTAAAAACTCAAGTGAAACTTCAACATGAAACTTTCATTAAGTATTTGAGAACTGATAGGAGAGTAGAATATTAAAATCTTAATTATTTTGAGTCTACGGGAATTATACATCAAACTATGGCTTCTTATTCTGCATAACAAAATGGTGTGATAGAAAGAAACAATAGAGTATTAAAAGAAATAGTAAATTCTATGTTGTCATATTCTGGTTTATCAAATGGTTATTGGGGTGATGCATTATTAACTGATTGTTTTATTTTAAATATAGTTTCAAATAAAAGGAATTGAATTACCCCATACGAATTTTGGAATAAAAGAAGTCTTAATCTAAATTTCTCAAAGTTTGGAGTTATAGGGTCATTGTCAAAGTTTTGGAACCCAAAAGAAAGAAGTTGGGTGAAATAGGAATTGAATGTATCTTCTTGAGATTTTCATGTGTTCCTACTTGAAGGAACTTATGACTCAATTCTGAGTCATATGCCATTTTGTTATAACATGAAAAATAATTATTAGACTTATCAAAAGGCTATAAAGTCTTTTGGTTGTAAATGGATTTTTAAAAGAAAATATAATCTAGATGGTTCGATTGAAAAAATACAAAGCTAGATTAGTAGCAAAAGGTTTTACTCAAAAACAAAATATTGATTATTTTGATACCTTTGCTCCAAGCATTTGACTAATTCTTTCTTCAATTCGATTTTGATAGCCTCGCTTCAATTTACAAACTTGTTATTCACCAAATGGATGTTAAAACATTGCTTTCTTAAATGGTGATTTAGAAGAAGAAATTTATATGACACAACCCGAAGGATGTGTAATTGCGTGGTCAAGAAAATAAAGTTTGTAAACTTCTCAAATCCTTATATGGTTTTGAAACAAGCACCAAAACAATGGTGATAAAAAATTTAATCAAATTTTGATTGATGATGGTTTTACTTCTATTGAAGTTGATAAATGTGTTTACACTAAATTTCATGAATTATGGTGAATGTGTAATCATATGTTTATATGTGGATGACATGTTTATTTTTTGTACCGTAATTTGAGATGAAGTGAGAAAATACTAAAAGAGATTCTTATCGAGTAATTTAAAGACATGATGGGTGTGGGCGAATCAGATGATCCTGGGGATAAAAATAACTAGAGATGGTAGTTGTCTGGGAGTATCCTGATCATCATTACATGAAGAAAAGACATTAAATAAATTCTAATTAATAATTTGATTGTCATCTTACTTCTTACACATTTGACTCGATACATTAATTTAGAATGCGAATAGTAGGTTATCGTCTAGATTCGCATTAACTAAAGATTATTACAAAAATAATTAGATACTTCGATGTCCGTACCTAAGCATATATCACGAATGTTGATATATGCTTTATTGAATGGAGATCGAGTCAAGTTATATAAGCAATCCAAGTAAGACTCAACGTAGCATGTTGTTAAAGCGTATTAAAATACTTAAAAAGGAACAATTGATTATAGTTTAATCTATAATCGGAAGTCCTTCAATTTTAGAAGGATACCGAAATGTTAGTTGGGTAAGTTACGTAAGATTGTACCTTTCAACAAGCAGTTAGGGTCTTCACTATTGCAGGTGTGTGTGTAATTTCCCGGTGGACCTAAGAAATAAAAAATTGCATCACGTAATCTATACCTTCATGGTCAGCAGAAAGTTTAGTAAAATTTCTTAGCTACAATATAGGTAAGGAAGCCGAACGGCTTAGAAACTCGGCTTCATTAAGTACCAATATGGCCAAACCAATAGCATCAATCACACTACAATTATGATAGTCCAATCAACACTTTTAAAGGCATAGAGTCAAAGTGTATCATGGAAAGTCTTAGACACATGGACTAAGACATAGTTAATGTGAAATATTTGATTTCAAAATGGAGCTCGATCTCTTTGCTATTTATTTAAGAACATAGAACAAAATTTTACAAATCTTTTAACATGAAAAGGGATTGGACAAGGATTTAGTGTAGAAAAACATCACTAGGAATATAGACTCAAGCTCATATCTTCAAGCGATCACTACAATTATGGAACCTCGACCACCACACTTCAGTAACATCAAGTCTCGAGTTCAATGAGTTAAAGTACATTGTTAGAGTGATCACAAGTACCAACTAAATAAATATCCAAAAAAAAAGATTCTTCATCCCATAGAGCGAAAGAATAGGTTGAGCCTTGCTCTTAATAAACCTATAGCACACACACATAGAGATATATATATATATATATATATATATATATATATATATATATATATATATATATATATATATATATATATTAAAGTGCTTATATGTTGGCACTTTTTATAAAGTCTACCTATATGAATGTGTAGTGTCACTTCTTAGAGTCTTGGGCTTGACTCTAAAATGATATCAAACACAAGGCCTATAAAAATGTGTCAATTGAAATATGACATATACTGACATTAGAATCTTATAAGTAAAATACGTTTACTTGTTCAAATGGATTAGATAGTTCAAAGTATATCTACCATTTAATTTGGAAGAGTAAAGTTTGTCTACTATTTAATTCGGATGAGTGAAACCCATGTTTTGCTAGGTAAATTATCAAATCGTGAGATACATTTATCAAAACTATAAGATTTTCAAAATGATGATTTTTTTCAAATGTATATTTAAAATGGTAGGTGATTGTTTGGTGTATTTTTAAAATACCATAATATATATTTAGTGAAGGTTATGGGTGCAACAATGTTGCATTAATAGATACTTACTTAAGTGATAATTGTGCTTATTAGTAGCACATATAGTAGCTAAAACTCATTAGCATTTTTAGCCATGATTATGGCATTAATAGCCACTTTCTTAAGTGATACTTGTCAGCACCATCTGCTGCGTGTCCGCTATATGTGAAAGGGTTGCGGGAATGGTCTATAACCACCATAACATCCAGTCAGTTACGGAGCTCATATGTAACCAATCGGATAAGGGCTCGAAGAGAGGAAAGTCCAGTAGGAAATATGAGGGGGTTCAGGAGAAAATGCTACTCTATAAATACATAGCAGTGCAAAGATTAAAACATAAGTGAAAAACGAAGTGAAACCCTCTTAGAAAAATCCTATTGTGAGGAAACCTCAAAATCAAATTACTTCATACTTGTTTTTCTCGTTTCTTCTTCACAGATCGAGTTGTTGTGTACGTGATAGAAAGAGACCAAAAGTTGTAGAGGACGTCGAGATAGCCCACCAGAGAACAACATTGGTATCAAGACCTCGTTCATCCTGCAAAAAGGTACACTATTAGTTTTTGAAAAAAAAAGAAGAAGAAAGAAAGAAAAATACAGATCGGAGAAGAGAACACCCTTGTCAATAAACGGTCGGAAACCACAATTTGTGGCCTTAGACAGTTAGAAAGAAAATCAGCAAGACAGCCAGAAAAAGAAATTATAGAACTAAAAGAAAAAACCCAAGCAATCGGAAGTCTAGCTAGAGGCAAACCTAGAGGCCTGAGACCATCCGAAAGGGAAAACCCAAACACCCGGAACATAGATAAATCCCAATGGCCTGAGACCAGTCGAAAGGAAAAACCCGGGTAACCGGTAGGCTATCTAGAGGCAAATCCCGAAGGCCTAAAGCCAGCCGAAAGGGAAATCTCAAGTAGGCACAGGCCAACCAGACAAGAATAGGAACCATAGGCAGTCGAAAGCTAGCCGAAGGGAGACTCAAGTAGTCGCATGCTAGCCAAACGAAAAGAGGAACCATAAGCGATCAGAGGCTAGCCGGAGTGAAACCCAGTCCGTCACAGGCCAGCCAGGAAGAGGTAGGAGAGGCGGACGACCACTCCCACTCCTCTCTCTCTCTCTCTCTCTCTCTCTTTCTCTCTCTCTCTTTTCCTCTAAAAAATCTCTCCATCTCCTCCTTTTAAACTACTGAAAAACTCGGTTTAGGAAAATCGTCGGTGATTTCAACGAAACCGCCTTAGGCAGTGGACCAAAAAGTCTATTCTGCCCTAGTCGGTTTTGAAATTTCAAACTACCACTGGATAAAATTACAAGATATTTTCAAATAAAAAGATAGTTTTACCTTCAATTAGGTGAAAAGTTAATTTTGCCCTTTGGCAGTTTATGAAAATTATGAAAAACTAAGAGACTGAATTACTTTCCAACTCTTACTCGATAAAAAATTTATAGTACTACCACTTTATCAAAAGTTAAAGTTGTCCTTGTCTTTTGCGAAAATTATAGATTCAAATTGAGGGGTAAAATTACAAATTTACCCCCTTAGTGACAGATTTTTTTTAGAAAAATGAAACACCAATTTTATTGTTCTGTCCTTTGACTTTCTAGAAAATTATAGAATCGGACAAACAAGTAAAATTATAGTTTTACCCCTAGTGTTTTGGAAAATTATCGGAGGCAGAAATTCTAGAAAAAATTATAGAATTATCCTAGCTTGATTTTATAATATAACCATGAGTTATTTTTAGCTCAGTATTTAGATATTGTGCATCATGTTAATTAAAATTATGCTAAATGTGATTTGTTGCTTGGTGAATGTTTTCCTTTTAGATCGTTTATTTGTTAATTTTGTCAAACACATATAAATGAACTAAAGAATATGTGTATCAGAATTGACAAAGACAGAAAAACTAAATAGTTTAAACTTCCAAACATGAAAAAGAAGAATACTATTGACTCTAACACTCGAAGGTCTAGAGTACATTTTAAAAGAAACAGTGCATCTACCACCAATAGATGACATAGAGTAACAACAAGAAATGTATAAAATATTTCTTAAAGATGACACGATAGCAAGAACGGTCATATTGACATATATGGCAGATGACTTAATTAGGGTCTTCGAAGAATTTGAGACCATAAAAGAGTTGTTTGACTCTATAACAACTAAATATGATACAACTGTCAAACTACATGTTCAATTATTGCTACAAAAATACAACTCCTATAAAATGACAGAAGGAGATAATGTAGTGGAATATGTAAATCACATGTTGATAATAGCAATAGATCTAGCTGTGGCAAAATCAATCATCCCAGAACTAATGTAGATATCCACCATACTAATCAGTCTTCCCCCGTCATGGAATATGGTGACTACTTCGCTTAGATTAGGGCTTGAAATAAAACTTTCTGGATTGCCCCTAAAACTAGCAATTGAAGAAGAACATATGAATAAAAACATAAAAGAAAAATTGCTAGTAGTGTAAGATAAGATAGGGTTCAGCTCCAAACCTAACCAAATGATAAATAAATCAAACAAGAAGTTTGGCAAAAATAACAAAAAGAGCGGTCAATCTTTCAAGAAAATACAGGAAACCGCTTCTGAGGTCACGTGTTTTAGTTGTGAAAAGATGATATACTATAAGAGGGATTGTCGCAACAAGAAGAGTGAAGGAAATAACCCACAACGCAGTCAATCGAAGATGCAAGACATAATCTGCGTGATATTAGAAGGTCTCTACGTGGACTACCCGGTAATTGGTTAGTGACTTCACTTATAAGCAACCAGATACATCTCGAAAAGCAAGGAAGGAGCAATGGATCTAAAAGAGTATAAACCAAGAGAACATTAGGTGTACATAAGAAATAATACTTTCTCAGATGTTTTTCAAACTGGTTCATTTATAATTTTTGTACAAGGCACACTGGTTGTATTAATTGATTTATTGATTGTATCATCTATAAGGCGCAATCTAGTTTCAGTCCCTATCTTAGTGAAGAAAGGTTTTGAGGTCAGGTTTGTTCCTATTAAGGTGACTCTGTGGAAACATGGGAGAGTATTTTTCTTTGGAAAATCTGATGTAAAACATGGATTGTTCAAGCTTAAAGTTAATGAAATTTAAAGTTCTTATGGTTATATTGATTGTGTCTTTAATGTTGATGTGAATGTATGGCATAAACGCATAGGGCATGTAAGTCCAAAAAAGTTGAGGAAATTATCTAACTTTAACTTACTGTGAAGATTTGAGAAAAACACTTTCAACAAGTGTGAATCTTGTATACAAGAAAAAATGACAAGGGAAGTTTTCCCAAAGAGACAAAAGGGCAACAACCCTATTAGAAGTCATTGACACCGATTTATGTAGACCCTTCAGAGTAAGGTCACATCGAGAAAAGGTTTATTAGATAACCTTTATCGATGATTACTTGAGATATATGTATATAAATCTCCCAACACATAAATCTAAAGCACTTGAAGCTTTTAAAGAATATAAGCAAAAAGTTGAAAATCAATTGAGGCATTCAATAAATGTCTTAAGATCAGATAAAGGTAGAGAATATACCTTTGTAAAAAAATTTAATTTCTATAAAGACTTTGGTATTTTAAAGCAAAATACAATGCCCAAGACACCTCAACAAAATACTATAGTTAAAAGATACAACAGGACCTTACTAAACATGACAAGGTCAATGTTAATAGATGCCTCTCTACCAAGGATATTTTGGGGAGAAGCAGTAAGTACAGCAGTATACATACTCAATAGAGTACCCTATAAGATTGTATTCACTATACCATATGAGATGTAGTTTGAAAGAAAACCCAACCTAGGTAATCTCCGAAGGTGGGGATCTATTACTCATTTAAAGATCCTTGATCAATCTAGAGATAAGCTAGACAACACGTCCTTGAGATGTATATTCATAGGATATTATAAAGGCTCAAAGGGATATTGATTTTATCATAAGGATCATGAATTGATAGAGAGTAAAGATGTTGAATTCTTAGAAGATACTAAGAATGACATTTTAGAAAATAATGATAAGTATGTTGAGGATCTAGTGGATCAAGATCAATCATCGTTTTAACCCATAGAAGATCTTCTTAAAACAACCGAAACTTTAAGTGGTTATCTTGGCAAAAGAAGTATGTAATTCGGTGGATTTAGATGAGTTGACTGATAACTTGACTTATCAGCAAGCCATAAACTCATTAGAAGCATCAGATTGGGAGAAATTAATGGATGAAAAAATTGAATTCATTGAGAAAACCATGTTTGGGAACTGACTAATTTGCCAAAAGGAAGTAAAGTCATAGGTTGTAAATGAGTTCTTAAAAAGAAATATAAGGTTGATGGTTCAATTGACAAGTTTAAAGCAAGGTTAGTTGCAAAGGGTTTTTAGCAAAAGGAGGGGATAAATTATGTTGAGACATATTCTCGTGTTGCAAAATTTGCATCCATTAAAATAATCTTGACAATATCTGCATATTATAATTTAGACTTACATAAGTTAGATGTAAAAACAGTCTTTCTAAATAGAGATTTAGATGAAATCATATATATGCAATCGCTCAAAGGATATATAGTTGAAGGCCAAGAAGATAAAGTATATAGGATGAAAAAATCCCTATATGGCTTAAAACAGTCACCTCGCCAATGGTATTTGACTTTTCAAAATGCCATTATTGAACTTGAGTTTGTGGCTAATGAGCTTCATCACTTTGTATATATTTGGAACAGTGGGAGCCACTTTGTCATCTTATTATTATATATAGATGACATATTGTTGATTGGAAATGACAATGAGATGATTGTCAAAACCAAGTCATGGTTAAACTTAGGGTTCGAAATGAAGGATATGGGGAAGCATCCTATATCCTGGGTATAAAGATTTCTCGAGATAAAAAATCTAAACTCTTATGCCTAAGTCAAGAGAGAGAGATTGATTATATCCTCAAGAAGTTCAAAATGGGTGAATGTAAGTCTGCTATTACACCCATTGCAAAAGTGTCAAATTGAGTAAGGCTGATTGTCCCAGTGAAGGAGACGATATACCTAACGTTCCTTATGCACAAGCTGTGGATGGTTTGATGTATGTTATGCTATATACAAGACCTGATATCAGCTTCGTTATTGGTCTTGTGAGTAGATATCAAAGTAATCCTGGATGACAACACTAGATAGCTGTAAAAAGGAATTTAAGATATCTGAAAGGAATAAAAGACTTGAAATTGTGTTTTTAAGTAGATGAACTGAAAGTGATAGGATAAACAGATGCTGATTTTGTTAGAAGAAAATATAACAGCAAATCAACCTCGTGACAAATATTTTTATTTAGAGGTGGTGTTATTTTTTTGACATGTAAGAAACAGAGCTATATAGTATTATATATACAAGAAGTTGAGTATGTGGCTTATTGTATGGTTGCAATGAGTGTCGTCTGGATAAGTTGCTCCAAACGAGATTTGAAGTTGGAAATAACCGACGAGTCAGTTGTTATTTACTGTGACAACAATGCAACAATTACTGTAATTAAGAGTGGAACTGACAACTCTAAAAGCAAGCATATAATGGTTAAATATCACTATGTTCATGATATGGTTATGAGAAAAGAAATATTCATCTCATACATGCCAACTTATGATATGTTGGTAGACCCCTTAACTTAAGGCATAATAGAGGATCTTTTCTCAGAACATGTTACGAACATGGGCTTGAGATATGTTTGATTGTTGTTTAAGTAAAAAACTACACAACAGGTAATGATTGCTATGAAATGACATTACTAGGAAAATCCCATAAAAGTGGGAGGAAAACCAATATGTCAGATCATTTGGCTCGAATGAACATGTGGGAGATGTAAAGATAAGGTGACTATTCTCAGTAACCACAACACAGAAACAGTTGAACTGACCATCCAATCGCTATCTATGGAAAGGTTGCGGGAATGGTCTATAATGACCATAACAAGCCGTAACAGCCGATCAGTTAAGGAGCTCATCTATAACCGACTGGATAAGCGCTCCAAGAGAGAAAAGCCTAGTAGAGAATCTAAGGGGGTTTAGGAGCAGGCACTGCTCTATAAATACAGAGCAACATAGATCTCAAAACACATTTGAAAAACAAAGTGAAACCCTCTCAAAAAAATCCTAATGTGAGGAAACCTCAAAATCAAATTACTTTATACTTGTTTTTCTTGTTTCTTCTTCACAGGTTAAGTTGTTGCGTACTTGATAGAAGGAGACCGAAAGTTGTAGAGGACGTCGAGATAGCCCACCAGGAAACAACATATAATACACCAGCACGAGAATGACTGTCGGGTTTTCGATTGGAAAATGACAACCCTGCAGGAATCGCCATGCCTATTCCTACTTAACAAATATCGAATTTTGGAAAGCCTTGACCATTCGAGTAGGGGCCTCCAGTGTACTCGATGGAGGTAGAACGTATGACGTTTTTCCTCTAGCTTGATCTTCAAAGGCGAGAGATCGGGAATCGATGCTACGGAGATTGCGGACAAATAAGGTTCAATGGTATCACCGAAGGCGCTGGGGATCCGGGATGATCGAGAACGTGATGGGTTCGTGCACAATCCTCGTAGGAGTTATCAGTTAAGGAGAGGAAATGAGGTAGGGGGACCCATGGTTATACGCGGATGAATTATTAGGGAACAACAATTGTATACTTTTTCTTGTTTTTTTAGTATTTATAGCGAAAACTTTTCTATATAAGCTGGTTTCATCTTTTCTGTTAAAGTCATTAATTTTATGTTTAATGTATATATTTTTATTTTATGGGTAACTTATACATGGAATATGAGAAGATGGTTTGTCTTCTCATTTTTCATGAATTTATTGTCGAGAATGGCCAAATATAACGTTACATCTGTCACTTTACTATTTGATCCAACGTTTATGACACTAGTTTTACCTCTCACTTTTGTAGGTTTTTTTAAGTCGTGTTAGGTATGATTGCAATTATAATTACAATCGATACATTTTGTGTAGTTTTTCATATATAATATATTTTTCTTACACAACAATCGTGAGTGTATAATTTAATATACTTTAAATAAATCTCAAACCCATGGTTACAACATGCTTTGAGAAAAGATCCTTTGTCATACCTTTGGTCAAGGGGTCTGCCAACATATCATTAGTTGTCATATATTTTATGGATATCTCATTTCTTTTAAGCATAACATAGACATAGTGGTACTTAACTATTATATGCTTGCTTCTATAGCTATCAACTTCACTCTTAATCAGAGTAATTACTATTACAAAATACAAAAATAAAAATCAAGAAAAATTAAAAAAAGAAATGTAAAAAAGTCCAAAAATAAAAAAATTGAGAAAATAAGAAAGCAAAAAAATCAAGAAACCCCAAAAAATAGGAAATCAAGAAAATCCCAAAAAATAGAAAATTGAGAAAAATAGAAATTCAAAAAAATCTTTAAAAATAAAAAATATAGAAAATAAAAAATATAGAAAATCCAAAACAATAAAAAATCATTGTTTCATACCTGCATCATTACTCATGCCTCAAATCATATATTAGTTTTTACATTCACATCTATTGTCATTTCTTTTTATTTTGCACCATCTAGGTTGGGCTTAGTGTGTTAACATGTATCTGGCATGCAATAAAATGATAATTTATCATTAACTTACTCGCTCACTGATGTTGAGACTTGTCAGACCCAATAAACATCCAATATTAAAAATAAAAAAGAAATGTGTTATCCATGATGTTTATTGGATTTTGACTTATTGGTTTATATGGATGATAAGGTAATATCTCTTAAAAATGATATAAGACAGGGATTTATATGATGCCTCTAGTGTTGCACACCTATGGCTGGATCTCTTAATAATCCTAATGAGCTTATGTTGTTTTATCTATTTGTCTTTTTGGATTTGATTTCGAAAATATAGGTCTAATTTTGTTTTGAGACACTTCAAACTAAATCTTTTTGGAAAAATTATTTTCATTTGATTCTCAATCTTGGAAAAGTTTAGGAAATCGTTAATATCTACATTTTTGTAACATTCTTTTAATTTTTAAAATACAAGAATAATTTATCTTTGGGATATCTTAGATTGTAGATCAGTTAGTGTCTTCTTGATTCTGTGTTGTGTGTTGTGGTGTTTGTAGTGTAATGGATTTTCAAGCCTACTTAATGTATTCATGCTTCATTTATATATTTTGATATATTCATACTTAAATGTTATATTTCAAAAAAAAGTGAAAAGACAAAAGGCATGAAAAAAGAAAAAAAACAAAAGAAAAGCTAAAAAGGAGAAAAAACAAAGAAAAACAAAGCAAAGCTCTATTTTGTTAGTTTCCTTTTGAGTTACATTCTTTGTATACTCGAGGCAATTTAGAAAGGAACGAGTAAGTCTTATTGCATATCTTCTTGTATTTGAGAAATCAAATATCTAATTTTAAAACATATAAAATGATTATATGAATTTTGGATGAGAGAGTTCATGTCAAATTTACAATGAATCAAATCAAATCTAAGGTTCCTAATCTAGAAAATATAAAAAGAAAAGAAAATAGCCAACACTTTTCATTACTGTGAAATTGGCTATCATGTGAATAGAAAAGTTGAATCAAAAGGAGAAGCAAACAATTTTCATTCTTATAAAATTGTTAAAGATACCATTCTACGTGCCCTTATATGAGCAGAAAATCCTTTACTTGTCATTTGCAGTAGGCTTAAGAAGGAAACACAACCCATACAAATACCAAAAATTCTAGCTTCTTGCTTTCTATTGTTTTACATTTCCAAAGTAAAAGATGTTCTATCAAAATTTTCTTTTCACTACACCCTATAAACTACAAATAGGATATTTATCATCATTGTAAGGGGCAAGAGAAGAGATTTAGAAACATAGAGATTGACCCTACCACATTGGGGATAGAAGACCATGAGTGAAGCCTCAACCGAGTCTCACACTTTGCATTTAAGGTTTAATAGTGAAAAATCGTATCATAAGTCTTGGTTCTTTGTTATAATCAAAATTTGGACACAATTCAATTCCACCATGAAAAGCTATCGTTGCAGGTCACCGAAGCATTTCTCAAAAAAAATAAAGCAAGATACAAACATCAAACAATGCTCATGAATTGACTATTGAGTAGACTGTTAAATTTGAGAATTGATACATGCACACAAGTATTAGTATCCACACAAACATTTTATACCGTGATTTTGATTTTGTTGAAGTTCTCTTACTATCGACCATCCCACACCATTTTTTCGGTGACTCGCAATTTGAAGTCTGATCCAATTTATGATATTGAACCGTTCACCATCTCATAGTGCTTCAAATCCAACCGAAAAAGGAGGAAAACAAAAAAGAAAGAAGAAGAAGAGAAAAAGAGAGAAGAGAGTCGATTCAAAAAGGGTTTGAGTGATTTGGTGGGGTATTTCACTCATTTAATGTATGTTTTGTCATTTATTTAATGTATTCATTTGATTTTCAGATGGAATCAAGACAAAAAATGACAAGTTCTTGACTCGAGGCACAGCATGTGCATGTCTCCCCAACAAGGGAGATGTGCTTGAGTCGCGTCTCTTTGTTTGTATGAGACGTGGCTCTCTCTATTGGTGGGGAACACAACTGAGGCGTGTTTTCCTCGTTGAGGAGACACCCATATGTTGTGTCTTGAGTTGGAAACTTGATGTTATTTTTTATTTTCTTATTCTTTTCTCATATATTTTAATTTTTTGTTTCTTTTTCTTTGGTTTTTTATTCTTATTGTTGTTGTTATTTTTCTTGTTATTGATTTCATTTTATTTATTCTTGATTCTTCATTCCTTTTTTCTTTTTCTTCAACAAGATTCTAAAAGTATGTGTTGTTCAACTGCAAAGAAGGAAACAATACTAAAACTGAATGAAATGTCACAGTAAAGAGATCCGACAAGAGAGAGAGAAAGAGAGACCGTTGACTAAATTCGGTCTCATTCATTTAGAGGTTTATTTCTCGTACTTACCTAAACATTATTTTTGAGTCGTTTATGTATATATAATGTATGTGTATAAATAATTATGTATTTATATAGTGTATGGTATATGCTAGTATATCCAAACAAATATTATCACTTCACTTTCAAAGATAAATGGTTGATATTTGAATTAAAAAGTAAAAGTTACTTTTGAATTAAATATCCTAATAATATAAATGTACTTTTTGCTTTTAAAATTCAATATCAACCATTCCTATTTCAAATTAGATGGTTGAGATTTATTTAGATATGTTAACATATATCAAGCTTTATATATATATATATATATATATATATATATATATATATATATATATATATATATATATATATATATATATATGCATATTCAAGTAAATTTCAACTATCCAAATTGAAAGATGGATAATTGGATTTACTTAAAAAGCAAACAAATTCTCTTGGAACACGTACAGTTGCAAAAAATATTATTAGTTTTTTTTTTACCATCTTATTAAATTGAATGGTTGAGATTTAATAATATATTACCATGTAATGTTGTTGCTATACACCAAGTTTCACATAAATATATACGCAAACATACATACATACATATATGCAGTTTGGTATATTATAGCAACATCACATGCTAATAAATCAAAACAAATCTCAACCACTCAATTTGAAAGATGTATAGATGCGATTTATATTTTAAAAGCATATTTTTATTAATTAAAAGTAATTTTTTACTTTTGAATTCAAATATCAACTATTGATCTTTCAAATTGGATGGTTGAGATTTGTTAGCATATACCATATATGAGTTATTTGGATATTGTTATGCCATAAGGATGCCTACTCAAACTCACACTTTACTTTTGGGAGACACGAGTGCAATAAGAGTGTCCTTTCTATGTTTTCATATGACTTTCTAAATGGAATCATGCCACCCAAAAATAAAAGGTATGTGTGAGTATGTGATAGAGGTTGTGGGATCTAGCTGATATATATATATATATATATATATAGAGAGAGAGAGAGAGAGAGAGAGACATATAAATGCAGCCCCGTTGACATCCATGACTAAATGGTTATATATATTTCCCGGAAAATCAAAAGCATAGTTAAGAACTTTCACCATAGCTTCATCTCCATACTTCTGCAGTCAATTGTTCAATAGCGTTCAAGTATATACCAATATGTATCGCCAAACCCTGAAGTTTAAAAATCTCCCAAACTAGCTGTGGAATTGTCATCATTTAGCATGCAATCAATGAAAAGATAGACGCAACAATATGGGATATCTCCATTCTACCCTACTATTGTATCCAAATTTTAAGGACAATGTCACGTTCAATAAGATATGGAGATATCAATCAAAATTGTCATTCCATTTAGTAACATTCTGTAAAATTATCAACCATTTCAAAAGCTCGCAGCACACCAAAATGAAATACATCTAGGAGATGCAAGCTTCAAACCCCTCGCAGTAGACCACTTCTACTGATTATTCATGGAAAATAAGATATTTGATTAAAAGGGGGTCTGGCTTTCCCACATTGACAATCTTCACGGAATAATTTAGCCTTCGTGTTTAGGATAACAAGCTGAATCGCAACCCGAAATGGAACTAACGAATTTTGAAAATAATTGTTCAAGTTTTCTCTGCCATGTCAATCAAAAAAGAAAAGGTTCTCTGCCATAATAAAAGAGAAAATACTTGTACCATGATAAAAGATGGAGTGGCAAGTTTTGTCAGTGCTATCAATAGCTTGTAGAGAGTCTTCCCATCACAACCACCAATAAACAAAATAACATAGATGGGCATGACTGAGTTCGATACTGAGAGGAAACTTCTCTGTTTCCTATTCTTCTCCCTCCCTCCCTCCCTCGGTCTCTCTTTCTCTCTCTCTCTCTCTCTCACACACACGTTACATTAATATATTGATTTTAATAGTGTCACATCACGTGGGCAAACTATGTACACCAAATTCACCTTATTTCGAACCCTAGCCCACACAAAACCAATCAATTCAAGCATGAAATATTGTTTATATAACCAACAGACACTAAATCAAAAAGATATCCGTCTCTTTCCTATGCCGTAAATGCTTTTTACCCACAGAAACACGTAATCACCTTCAACCATATCCAACGTCACCTTATGTATTTCGGATCCAGATTAGATCTTGCATTAGTATACCTTATGATGATTCATGATGGCCAGTGAGATTTAGGATTCATATTTTGGATATCTGAACCTCTATCCTGGCCTACGTTACCTTGGCGGTTTTACTGCACTAGCTTTCAAGAATAGCTAGCCAATGCCCTTTAAGGAGGTAAGGTGTGTTGCTCAGGGAATTGGTTCGCCGTTAATTGTGCAAATTTCTAAATGGCTGCTCCATTTTCAGCCATGATTAAAAGGGTGCTTTCTCTCTCTCTCTCTCAACGGTTGGCTGTAAATTGTGCCTATTTCTCATTTCTCATGGTATCATGAATTTTGAACCATGAAAATCAAGCCTCAATCTTTCTCTGTCCGACTCTCTTTCTCAAATTCAAACGGAGATATAATCCACTTGATTCCGTGAGAGTCAATGCTCTCTCTCTCTCTCTCAGAAAGCGAAAAGACACCAGGTGGTTCAAAACTTGTCGCCGTCAAGTATTTCTGTTGGCAACGGTATTTTGATGTTTCTTCCGTGCTGTCTTTAAGAAGCACCACCCTCTGCTTCTTTCCCCATTCTTTAAGTCATCAACTTCCTATACCGCACGCCTTTTTCCTTCATCGATCTTTCAGAATTCTTTCACTGCCATTATCGTTCCATCAAGTCATGTTAGCTAACTTACGTGTACAATCAGCTTTCGCGAGCCTAAACCCGATAAAGCCATTGATCATTCGGAGATGGGTTCATTACGTTTATCTTAGTTGGCAAAAACCTTCTGTAAGTTTTGTGAAACTAAATTATGACGGAGCTGTGAAAGACAATTCAGGCAAGGCAGGCATCGGAGGAATCATCAGAGACCATGAAGGTAAATTTTTGTTATGCTTCGCGGAGCCAATCACGAAGACGACAAGCCTCCGTGCGGAGATGCTCGCTGCTAAGCGTGGAGTTGCATTGGCCTGCGAAAATGGCTGGCCTAAGTTGTGGATTGAAGGAGATGCTAAGGCAATTGTGGAAGTCATGCATGGCAAGCAAACCCGAGATTCTGAATTGGAGAAGCATGCCCGTGAGATGCAATGCCAGTTCTCTCAGCTAGAAGATTACAAATGCACACACATCTATAGAGAGGGAAATATGATAGCAGATAGACTGGCACATATAGGACTCAGGATGAAGGTAGGTGAAGTTTGGCAAGGTACTCCACCTAGTCAGATTCATAAGTATATTCTTGACGAGGCCGCCGGTGCCATCTTCAAGAGAAGAATCAAATGATTCTGTAAATATCGTGAACAGTTGGTGGTCTGGACCTCAAAAACGTGCAAGTATCAACTTTGACACCGATAATCATACTTAATATTTTCTTTAAAGAGAGAAAAAATATTTGTTCTCTACACTTGGTTAAGAGATTGCGTTACTTGGTAAACAGGACTTGGTTAATGAGGATTGGATATGAATTTGAGGAAATATGTGACAGGGGATGACTTGAGTAGAAGACACGTGTTATATGTGAGACATGTCACATTATTATTTTTTTTGTTTCGCTAAATAATTATAGCAAGTAAACGCTAAGAAAGTATCCAAAATCTTATCTTTCGTCTCTTTTTTTTTTTAAAACAAAATCTCGAAAACATAAGGAATTGCACTTGCTTGTACGTGCACGAGCCCATATGGAAAGAAGAATGATCTACGACATAAACTATTTCAAATACTATTAGTCACGAAATGTTTGTGAAAGAATGATTGCTTATTGAAGGCGTGCACGAAATTGGTGTACAGACGCACATCAAGGTATTCCTCCCAAATTAAGGGATGCCTGCCGACGAACTCTCAGAGAAAAAGTCATGATCTATGTTGCATGGATATGGGGTACCTAATTTTTTTAAAAACTAAGATACGGTACGTTATTATTAAAAAACATAATATATATATATATATATATATATATATATATATATATATATATATATATATATATATATATATATATATATATATATATATATATATATATATGACATGAGTGTATGTGTATCACAGAGAGGGAGGGAGAGAGTACTTGGCTCAAAATTTTCACCATCAAGAGTGACTTTAAGTTCCTATAAATTTCATAGACATCAAACTACAAGTTAAAATGCAATTGAGCATAGAAGAAGAACTAACTTCCACCAACATCTTGAACAGGTTTTATCAAAACACAATTGCACGAACATGCAAACAACAAGCTCTTTTTAAGTGGCATTAGAGCTCGTTATCGAGGAATGGTGGCTGAAAAGAGGAAGGTCAAGATTGAGAAGTTCGATGAAAAAGATTTCAACTTCTAGAAGTTGCATATTGAAGTTTATATGCATAAGAAGAAACTTCACCAACCTCTTTTTAGGTGGAAAGCCTGTTACAACAAGGAAAATTGGAAACTATTAGACTAACAGGCCTAAGCGTTGTTAGGTTAATGCTGGCTTGTAACATTGCCTTCAACATCATGGATTAGAAAATTACATCAAATAAAGTCTACTGGAGCAGCGATTGTTAAATTGAAGATGGTTGAGGGTGCTATAAATCATATAAACTTCATCAATTTTGATTCTTTTATCATCTTTACTTGAAAATTGCAATGCTATAGTGACTACAATCAGTAGTTCTTCAAGTTCTACAAACTTTAAGTTTTCTCAATGTTCAAGATTTGATTCTAAGCAAGGATATTCACAAAAGAAAGTACGGAAAGACTTTGAGTGCTATCTTGAATATGAAAAGCAGGGGAAGAACACAATATCACAATCAAATTTGTGGTAGATCAAAGAGTAAGAACTGATCCAAATCAGAATCCCGGGAAAGATTAAATGAATCCTTGGCCCACCCATTGTCCTGTATGGGTGGAGATCCGTCTACTCAAGACTTAACCCAAAGATAATGGATGACCCATACCGGTTATAGATGTCCAAATGGGCCTGTATAAAACAATCTGATCCATCCCCCCTAATTTTAGTATTTGTTCATTCTTTGCTTGCTATCCGTAAGACCTAACCCATTTGGCTAAAACCCACAAATTCATCAACCCATCTTGACTTCCCCTTTAGACCGACCTGCCTAAGTCAGACAATCAGCTACTTATTCTTTTCCAAGCTGAATCTAGTTTTTAGACCTGACCTGTCCAATTTCATCAACAATACCCGACCAAGATCTTCCCTTAACCTTACTGAACCAAACTAAAAGCTTGACCTGAATGTATTAAATCAACCCCCCAATAATAATACTCACACGAACCAAACCCAGTCCCTAAAACGTCGCTTGATTCTCCAACCGCAAGTCAACCTGAAACCATACCCAAAACCTTCTATAGTCAACCTTAGGCATGTTTGTTTCCAACAGAAATCCCTAGCCCATTCATTTCCAATTAAAATCCATCAGTTAGCAAGTTCCATGCCAGTCTAGTACACCCAAACACCCAGCCTAGACTTTATCTGATCCTCGACTCTGTTACCTTAAGAAATCAAAAGGCTTTGGCCCAGTAGTTCCCATACAATATTGTGCCAACCACTCCAAATCTGCAATCATATTCAATATAAACATGTATATATCAGCCTCTGCCAAGGTATCTCCTTCAGTATATCCTCCACAGATAGTGAGATATAGAGAGAGAAGGGGAGGAAATCAAGCTGACAGAGATGCACCTGAGAAGGGCCTCGCCGGAAATCAAGCAGGCCCACCATTCGCCGATCTTAGTGCACCTGAGAATAAGATGAAAGATTCACCGAGCTTAGTGCACCTGAGAATAAGATGAGAGAGATGCACTAGACGCAAGAACGCATGAGAGGCAAGAACGTAGGATTAGGGTGAAAAAGCTATTTATAGTTTAGTTTTGAATCGGGTTAAACCATATTTGTATGGGTCAACCCGATCCATTTAGTACCCGGTACCGGTACGTGACGTACCCAAACTTGGGTACGCATACCGGTACACCATTCATGGTATGAGTACGTACCAGACATACTCATACACGTACCCATACCCGGTACATACCGGATACGGGTACGTCGCCCAAAAGGGCATACCCATGCAATATAGGTCATGATCAGCCTGAAACAAATATATTTCTTTTGCCTCTATGCAACTAAAACGGGAATACCAAGCAATAAATGATACGCTTATGTAGAAACTGCGGTACAAATATAATGGAAAATAAATTTGGAAAAATTCATTTTTTATGTGAAATAATTTTCAGTACGAAAATAAGCCATAGGAATTAGTTCAATTAGAAAAAAACTTCTGCTGGTGCAATTGGTGGGGGTACACTGATAGAATATCCAAAGACTTTTAAGGAATAATACTGGTACCAGTATTAGACTATCTTTTTGTTTGTAAGTTGCTTGTAATTATTTGTGCTTCATGGATAGAACCATCAAGTTTACTTACAAAGGTTTTGGTAGAAACTACTTAATAACAAGTAGACCGTAGCTCATCTTATGTTCTCTGAGGTGGCGAGTTCAATTGGGTGGTGCATACGTGTGTTAGGCTTAAGCCTCCCATTGTAACCAAAAAAAGAGAAAAAAAAGAAACTGCTTAATAAATAGATACCTTAGAAACCAAAAAAAGAACAAAGTTACAAATAAGGCATGCACTAACACAATATATGCATGTAAAAGCTCCACAAAGACAAAATTCATCAAAATGTGGTGCTTATAAAGAAAAGGTTGTCAACAATATTATCGAAACTAAAGGCTCTGAACATAAGAAGCCCACGGTCTATACCTGACAAATGTTTTATATCTCCTATGCCTCTTTCCTCTTTTATTTATATTCACAACCAAAGCACGTCTAATTATGGCAGCAACTTCGGTTCCTCCTCCAAGTGTTTATACCACTCCAACGTGAACTATAAAACAAAAAGAGACGTAAAGCACGTATCAGCATGAGAAAAAATGTATGATCATGAAAATATTAGCAACGTTCTGAAAACTTGTTACAAAAGTAAAAATAGTTGGTTTGGCTGAACGTATGGATATGATGTTTTTAATTCTATTTTATTTTTAATTGAATTAATTGAATGTATATAGATGATATTTATCAAATGAAACTAGTTGTAGGAAGTCGAAACTCAAGTATTAAGTCTAAGACAAAATCAAATATAGGACCATGATTCTGAGTGTCAGTTCTGAGTGTAAATCAAAAAGGGAACCATTGTTGGTCCTTATCATAGTTTTCAGTTCCATATGAACCTAGAACTGTAGTTCTAGTACCAAAGGCTTAATACCATTGATCAAACACCCCTTAGAGGTGGATAACCTACCTACGAGGTTTCCATTGGAGGTTTTGAAATGGGATTGAGATCGTGTCAACTGCAGAAGAGAAGTGCCCCGTGATGTTGCTGACAAGTTTGATACTTGGGTGGAGGGAAACCAAACTGAAAGGAAGTTCCTTGCAGCATCACGTTACTATTCCGGTCCAAACCCTCACGGAACAATCTTCCATAGAAAAACCTCTCTGAACCTAAACAGCTGCGTATATGTACTAATATGTTTGGTTCTTTAAAGATCATGGTCCAACCAACTCACGCATATTGAGACTCATACAAGCTGAAACATGTTTTCTGTCTCATCATATTTGGCATGATTGTTTGCATAATCTTCATGTAGTCTGGTCTTTAGGTTGTTCTAACCACACCTTGCCAATCCAAAAAAGAAAGGAAAAAAAAGGATTAACAACAACAGAAGCAGGACTCTTTCTTAGAATACGAATTTATGTGATTTATAATGTAAAGTCTCATTTCAATTTTACATCAGTGTTGTAAATTCTTGAAGTTGAATTTTTCTTTAATGTGTATATTAATTAGTTTGAACACTTGGAACTGAGTTTAGACCCATACCTGAAACTATCCAACTGCAGGGCCAGACAAGACATGCATGCGCGGACAGCGACAAGACACACAGACACAGATTCTGCTGTTGTATTTATCGCCATCGACCCAAAACTATGTTTTAGATAGGGTTCACCTAAAAGCCTCAAACCTACTAACTATCCTCCATTTTCTCATAATAAATATGGAGGCGCATAAACGTGTGTATATATATATATATATAATATATGTATATATATATATATACATATATAACATATATATAATATATAGTATGTATTATATATATATGAGAGACTTGCTAGATTCTCATATGTACTAGACCATTCATGCCAATGAGATCAATAAATCCCGATTGAGATCGATAGTTTGACACGTAGGAGAGTCTAGCAACTCTCTCTTTATATATATATAAGTATATCAGCAAAAAAAATTAGATCCGTCCATAACGGGAATCCTTTTCACTAGACTAAACCCCTCTGGGACCGAAATTCTTGTGAAGGTTTTGAAATAAAAAGCTCCAAAATAAGAGCTTCCCCTTAACAGGTTGAGGCCTTCGATATCTTTCTTACTTTCTCTCAGTGCAGTTGCATATGTATTTGAGTGAAAATAGACTGGTTTTATTGATAAAAGAGAGTAATTTTCGAATAGCCATTTGAATAGAAAGTATCCTAGTCCAACTATGATTCCTATTTTATCAACCAAATTAACACATAAATAATCATCTGGTAAAGGTTAAATTAACAAGAATCTTTGGCGGTCAAACTAAACTTCTCACTTAAGTAACCTTAGAGAAGAAGAGTAGTGAAGACAAAAGAGGGTGAAATAGAATCAGGTAAATTGTCGCCCTGTTTTGAAGGTAGATTGTTCAATTGCACCGTCTTATCATATTTTAACCAAAATTTAATGGCGATACCATACTAATTCAAGACGAAGAAAAGGAATTGATTTCGTGGCTAGCTAGAAATAACCAAATACAACCATCAAAATACTCCACAAAGAATCATGGATCGTTTAAGCACCTACCTTTCTCAAGGATCGTACGTCGTTCTTCTAATCAAGAAACGCGCAAACCATCTGACTGATCTAGCAGATTTTATCTCGGAGTCAACATCCATCATCGGTCTCTTAAAGGAGGGTTTTAGAAATTAACCATTATCCCGTGCCTCCTTGGAAGAAGAAGGTTCGCCGTCTACAATCTTGATTATGTCTCTCACACACACAACACAAAATGAACCAAAGTTGAGGTTTTAGAGAGAGAGATTCGCACACAGACAGTGCATGAAGAAGAAGGTTCGCCGTCTACAATCTTGATTATGTCTCTCTCTCACACACACAGAACACAAAATGAACCAAAGTTGAGGTTTTAGAGAGAGAGATTCACACACAGACAGTGCATGAAGAAGAAGGTTCGCCGTCTACTTGATTATGTCTCTCTCTCACACACACAGAACACAAAATGAACCAAAGTTGAGGTTTGAGAGAGAGAGATTCACACACAGACAGTCATGAAGAAGAAGGTTCGCCGTCTACAATCTTGATTATGTCTCTCTCTCACACACACAGAACACAAAATGAACCAAAGTTGAGGTTTTAGAGAAAGAGATTCACACAGACAGTGCATGCTCATTATCCATGAAAGTTGTGTCCCTCTTTATAAGACTGCCAATTTCATCAACCTCAAGTAGGCACGCATTACGGCCCAATTCCACACCTTCTACACATGGTTTACAATATCTCGAACTCACTGTCACTGAAATCTGTATTGGTTATAGAAATAATTAGCTATATCTTCTTGTGCTGTAATGCTTCATTAACCGTGTGCTGATTCAATACCACACACACACAGCGAGCGAGCGCGAGAGGGAAAGGGGGGCTTGATAAATTTTCAGTAAACAAGCTTTTTTCTTTTCAGATGTTAAGAGAGGGGTCCAAATTATGATTGTTTTCTGTAATCTATTCCCTCCACCTGCATATTTTCCCCTTGGGAAGTTACAGTGGCGGATCTAGAAATTCCTGTAAGGCGGGGTGAGTAGACTACAAAGCAGTTAAGGTACAGCTTTTTTTTTTATTTTGGATGGGGCAAACGCCCCTTCTCAGCTTAATCTAGATCCTCTACTGTTGATATACCATTTTTCTCTCAAATTGATGATGAAAACTTTTCTTTTCGTTTTTGCTTTTGCTGCACGTGTACAACATATTCCATTCGAATCAATTTTGTGGGTCTGATTCACTTGGCGTGGATAATGGCTTTCTCTTGCAGAAAACCATGTCCAAGACTGATCTGTCCAAGAACAATAACTTGCTCATTGTATCCATACATGCAGCGTCATACTTTCGTGGCTGACATCCACGATCCAACTTGAAATTCCTCTTTTTCCTCTATGGGAGTTCGAGATTAGAAAAATGAAATCAAGGGAAGGTGCATGTGATAAGTGGGTGTTACAGCTTTTTCAATGTTCAATTTTATCACGGTCATACTGGTAATGGGTTCATAGTTATGATTATCAAGCAAGACCTGGAACACAAACTGCTTTTCCATCAACCTAAGTCGATTAGTCTTTTTGGAAAATGGATCAAACCTTTTAAATCAATTGAAGAAGCAAGCAAGAGACAGTGTGTGAAATGAGAATGAGCAAGATGAAAACGGTTGTAAATAATGAAAACAAGAAGGTAACTAAGGTAACCTTGATATTGTTTAGTTTCTCATCTTACCTATTTGTGTCTATGTGATTGCGTTTGAAGACTATGAAATTAAACAGTGTACCAAAGTTCATCGTAGAATGGCAGTGACCTACGTTGCACGGATGGGCGACGCACTCATATCCCGTATATACCGGGTATGGGTACGTATATCGGTACATCCAATACGTACCACGAATGGCATACCGGTATGCATGTGCATATACCGGTACGCATACCCGTACCCGTTGTTTCTTCCGTAGGCACCGTCTCCCCAAACACAAAAGGAACAATACCCAAGTTTTTTCATCAAATAATCACTCTGTGTGCTTCTTCTGTAGGCACCATCCTCTTCTCTTGCACTTTCCTTCGTGTTCACTCATATCCTTTCATCTTCCTCCTCTTTGTTCGGCACATTCTGCTTGCACCATCCGTCACCTTCGATGTTTACAGTAAGCCTATCTAGATCTTCTCCGACATTAATTTCTTTGAGATGATCGTGATCCTCCTGATCCGCATCGCCGACGACTCCATTGATGCAAGAGTTAGTACAGGAATAGGATGATGAAGTATCATGGGGTCGGTGTTAATAGAAAGCCTCGTATTGATATAGTTCAACTTCGTGTCCGATTGGGAGCCGTACTTTTCAGTACATAGAAGGGTTCTGAGAAAGCCGATGCGACCTTAGATAGAATGGCATACTTTGCCGAGATCCGGCGACGGAAGCTGGTCATCATGAGCGACGTCGCCTCCTCGTGGCCAGAAGAGGCTGCTCCAAGGCCGCCTGCCTTATGATGTAGTTTGTTTCTCATTCCAACTGGCTTCTTTAGAAATGATACGGGAATTCTGCGTCCATCTCTCTCTCTCCCCCCAAAACTCTCTGCGTTTCTATCCTTTTGAGAGAGGGAAGTGCGATTTGCGGCCTTTTCTTACTCGTCTGTTTTTCAAACAGGACTCTCTCTCTCTCTCCCCGAAGAGACGCTACGGTTGGCCCGGAGTAATGCCAATGGGTTAAGTTACCAGACCCGTATCCGAACCTGCTTGCTATGCTGATATGAATATGTAATGTTGTGTTGCAATGATATTGTCGTGTATGTGGATTGTGGAATGATATTCATCTCGATTGGACGAATTCTATTCTCTGTGTTGATCTGAATATGCAATGTTTTGTTGGTACCCGAGGTTGTTCTCCTTATTCTTTTGTTTCATTTGTTTGCTTTATATTATTTGATCGAGAATTCAAATATGATCTTTTTGGTGGTTTTATGAGATCTGATTGAACGTTAAATTGAACGAGATGGGTCAGTTATTAATGTACATTGCGAGCTGAATTTGTCAGAATTATGGGACGGGAACTCATGCAAGTGTTTTGCATGCTTTAGTTGATTGGGCCATATGTTATAGTTGGTTGTTCTCCCTATTTTTATGCTTATAACAATTGCATAGTTGGATGGGATTAGTGCTTCTTTTTGAAGTTACATGGGCTTGAAACGATATGAAGATCGTGGGTGATTCGTTTCTATTGACTAAACTAACATCACGCAACACAAAACTAATGGGATCTAGTGAATCCAGTTTGGTTGCTGGTGCTCATAATGTTAGTCTGAGAATTGTGGCCCATATTTTACCATCTCCATGGCTGATATATCATGCTAGTTTCAAATTTTTCTAGTTGCAGATTAATTGTAAACATTGAACCTCAAAAGACTAGCATATGCCTATATCGTTAAATCCATGTTTTTACTTTGAAGTAGAATATAAATGACATCCTCATAGTTAGAATTGAATTATTCACAAACACTAGAATGTTCTTTAAAATATAGAATGTTCTATATAATTATTTATATATATTTATATAAATTTATTTTTTTATTATGTTTTTTAATAGTGAGGTACCCATACCTTAGTTTTTAAAAAAATTGCGTACTTCATACCCATACCCGTACCAGGAAACGATATCGTACCCGTATCCTTGCAACATAGGCAGTGACAAACAAAGGATGCTTTTGGTTTTTGAAATCGAATAGATAATAAATATTGTTCATTGATTTTTCTATAGACAGCATGAATGTCTTCTACGTGCACTAAGATGCTAATTGCATCTTCAACAAGCAGCCTATAAAGAGACGTCAGTTTATACAACTTATTAAGTCGTTCTTCCATTAACACACACTTAGGCACGTAAGCACGCACACGTGCATGCATGAGAGAGAGAGAGGTGTCTGCTGGTTATACTGACATCAGTTATCATCGTCGATCCAAATCTAAATTTTAAACATGAAAACGATCCAAAATATCATTTAGTGCTAACTGAGAATCTAGTGGCACGACTTGAACCTTCTCTTCCTCAACCTCTCCCCAATCGCTAATGCTAGCTCTAGAGACGGTGAAGCATCGAGTCTAGGAACACATTTTGTATGGTATCTAGAGTTCAAGTCATCATAAGCTATGGTTTTTTATCCCCCAAATAACATTCTGCCCAGTCTTTTCCTAAGGCACTCCTCTTGGGTGACTTCCCTGATCTTGTTCATGCACATCAAGAAAAGCTCGGAGAGCTCGGACTACAAACATAAACACCATTAAAAAATTAGATATGATAAGCTGAAGAAGCGAAACTAGATTAAGACCTCACTCTCAGAAACCGCGACAACTGGTACTTTCATGGTCATCAACATTTCTTACGCTCATTCAAATAGAGAAACAAAAAAAATAAGATTCTTACTCTGATTGCATGGAAGGAGCGAATTTTCAAGCCAGATGGTGTCTGGTGTTGTCGTTCATGGATCACTGACCAAGGTCACGATGAGTCCTGCCCTCCGCACCTCGGATCAGATGGGGGTGGATCTTGACGCGCATATTGTCTGCCCCCATGCGACTGATTATTGTTATCATGCCTGGTTTGTTAAGAGGATTTAGAATCCCTCAAAGTTCACCAACATCCTTTGGGTCCATCTTGTCACTTACCTGCAGAAAAGATTTTATCGAGGCCTAACTTCGCAGGATGGAATCTACTATCTAAAATCAAAAAAGCCGTGTGCGTTGGCTAGAGGAGAACGATCACAACTCAACCTTCTTCCATCCGTGGTTCAAAGTGGACATGGGACTCAACAATATCTCCATGTTGCGTGGTGACAAGTGTATTAGGCAACGTGACAGCCATGCACCATATATATATATATGTATATATATATATATATATGTATATATATATATATATATATATATATATATATATATGTATATATATATAAGTTTTAGAAAATGTTGGTCAAAAGTTCGCCTTTTTTTTTAAGTAAATGTGGTTCAATAGGCTAAATGAGGAGTTTGGTGTTGGTTTTTGCCATTTTAAGTCTAGCCTAATAGGCCCAAGTATTAATGCACCTAAGTCGTGCATTTCCGGTTTGGGTGAAGGAGACCTGAATTGGTCATCTAGGAACAAACGGGCAAAAACCCTAATGCATTTTTGGTGAAATAGCCGACTGTGAGAGAGAGAAAGAGGGAGTTGGTCACTTGTTTGGTGCGACTAGAAGAAAAGAGAGATTGAAGAACGCTTCCTTTGCAGAATCCTTTAAAGAAACATGCTTGTTTATTGGTGATTTGTTCGAATTACCTTTCTAAGTTTTCTCAAGATCGGCAACTCTAATTGGGATAAAAATATTATTTGATTTAGGCTCTTTCTTTACCTCGAGAATGGATGTATTGAGTCTTATTTCTGTAAGACTCATTTTTGTTCCTCAACTTATCATATGCTGTATTAATTTTGAGAGTCGGTCTACCTGTACTCTCTTTCACATGGTGGAAATTTTGGGCCTCAGTGGCTCGTGGTTTTCCTTCTTTTCTGGAAGTTTTTTCATGTTAAATCTTATAACGTTATTTTTTATTATTACTTTCAGTATTCGATTGTAGATTGTTTGGAGGAACTTCTTAGTATCGAATTGTGAAATCTGAGTTTGGACGCTTGTTTTATCGTTTAATTCATAGATTCAACCTATCGTAAGGAAGCTACTAGCTTCTATCAAAAGCTATTTCACAAAGGAAGAGTACTAGGCAAAAGGTTGATTGGGCGATCAACCCCATCAATGCCGAATCTTGACAATGAACCACTTATATAGATAGCCCTTCTCAGATGCGGAAGTAAAGAAGGCTGTTTTAATCTAAAAAACTCAAAGTGCACTAGGACTCGATAGATTTTGAGGGATGTTTTCCAGAGCATCTTAGGACAGTCGGTAAGGATATCAGTCGTGCAATCAAAGATTTCTTTGCTCCGGGCGTGATGTTAAAAGGAGTTGAATGCTACAAATATTATACTCATCCTAAAAAGAGCCGGCGCCACTAAACTTATGGACTTTAGACCCATAAGCCTCTGCACTTTCTTTACAAGGTCATTACTAAAACTATGGTTACACGAATGTGGCCGTTGTCGTTAAATGTCATTTTAGAAAACATATATCGTCGACATGTTTGTGGTTGTCTATGTTGCATGGATACCGGTACGGTAATGGTAGCCGGTATGGTGCCCGTGTGCCACTATTAAAAACATAATAAAAAGATAAATTTATATAAATAATATACACAATTATATATATAGTATTCTATATTTTAAAGAGTAGGTACTTGTCATATAAATATCAAATTCAATCAGCAATTTATAAGAGACTGCCTATATTTTAAAGAGTTGGTGCTAAAGTGATAATGCAAATTTACCAACTATATTTTGTGATGCATTTATTGGTAAGCTTGTCTTCTACTTTACCACCTCATTAGGATGAGACAAATTTAGTGTGATTTAACCAATTTGCAATCGCCAGTCCTCAAACTGATCCTTCAAACTCAAACTTGATCGGATCAGATATTTCCAACCCATTCGGGTCGGGTTGAGTCAGGGTTGCATGGGTCGGATCAATATTGCCATCCTCCAATTGTACACAGGAGTCACGTACCGTTGGTTGGATAGCTAATTGCGACACTCCCGCGTCGAACGGGAGTCTCCCGTGACGATAACGATGATGACATCGTTCATCTTCTCTCCCACTCTGACCACCGTCTGCATTGCCCCTTCTTCCTCTTCCCCACCAAAAACCCTAAACGCTAAGTTGCTCCGTTGCGCACTACCCCAAAATGGAGACTCTAGAAACTCCGCCATCTCTCTGCTCGGACATCGGCTGAATCGTCGAAATCCTTCCTTCGTTTTCGTGGGCAGAATACGAATGGTCAATACTCGAGTTGTGTCATTGTGCCAGGCGTTTCTTTTGTTGAAGAGAAGCAAAAGTGGGGTTCGTGTCCGGTGTAGTTCCCGGGAAGAAGATGGGGAGACGGCGACGGATGGTGAGGGTGAAGTCGGAATGGGTGAGGATTGGACCACTTTTGTCCTATTCGCGTTCTGGGTTGGGATCATGTATTACGTGTTCATGCTCGCGCCCGACCAGACCCCGGTATGATTCTGCCGCTCCCTTCTTGGTTGGTTCCATGAAATTCTAAATGATAATTTTACCCGTCGTTCTCTGTTCCAGGTTCCACAGTAAGTGCTTATAGAGTTCCACAAGATTATGGTATCGGTATATACCACACGTACCGATATCCGTACCCATATCCGGTATGTACCAGATACGGGTACCTCAGCCTCTTTGACGTACCTGTGCAACATTGGTGGTTGTTAATGAACAAAAGAACCAGTGAGATAGCCTCAATATGATAATATCGAACAAGATACTCTCACTCCCATAGACGGCTATATTCTAGATGAAGTAGATCTTTCACATGGTCCTTCAAAAGAGTATGACAAGGTTGGCCTTTTTGTGATAGAGATTTTGATACAATAGAAGGTGAAAATTACGATTGATTCTAATGATGAAGAGAGTGACGAGGTTAATATTCCTTCAGTTTGGGATCTCTTTCTATGCTTTACAGGTTACACGATGAGATAAATTCTAAATATAAGTGTGACTGATAATTAAGATCAATGTTCCTCCAAGTTTAATATGATTACTACATAAAACTTACAGTTAATGTTAAAAGTAATCATTATTCATTCACAATACAAAATGGTCTATCAATGGAATATGACAGTGAAGGACTATAAAATATAGCCAGACAATTAGGGGTAGTCTACTTGTCTAGATTACATATTCAAAAGAGAGTTATCCTACAAAGTGTTGGATCATACATTGTTTAGTGCTTTTATCGAATGATCAAAGTAGTTTTTATATGCCTTGCTGCTCTCACACTTTGGATTGAGGCTCAAAGAAAGGAAGTTGCTTTAGTGACCCTTGTGAACATGATCATCGAGGATGTGGACGCATAAATAAAGTCTGAATTTGTGAAGATGGACTTGATTCGTGAAAGTTCTCCAACATTCTCCTATATACTATAGGCATGGGTGATATTATATCTTTTGCAAGTATGCTACCAAGGTAGGTATAGGGATAGAGTGCTAATTGTGATTGTATTAGATGACGATGTTTATAAGTAGATGAGTATGTGTGCGGTGTGGCAATGCTTGCTTGCTTGTACCGTGAGTAAGGCTTCTTATGTGGAGGCACAATATCTTAGTGGTTATACTACTCTACTTTAGGTAATAATTATCTTTTCTTTGTTAATTTGAATTCAAGATAAGCCAATATGTCAGCAAATGTATGTCCTAGATACAACCCAAGTGGATCATTATATCCCATTAATAACAGTCAACTTATACAATATATCTTCCTCACCAACTCTCTGACGTGAAAATCGATATCTTACTTTTTTTTTACCTATCCAACATCTACTTTCAATATCAATTGCTTTCTTACTTTTATATTCACTACTTTTATATAAGTCAAACTCTATTCTTTTCATATTTTATTTCAAATAAATTATTACAATGACAATGTTATGATCTCTTTCAACCCTTCTTGTGTACTATATCAAGTTATCCCCACTACAAAACACTTCACTAGTTTTAAATATAAACGAATAATCAATTTCATCACCCTGGCACTCAATTAAATCATTTAGTAGAGAACATATAAACGAATAATCAATTTCATCACCCTTGCACTCAATTAAATCATTTAGTAGAGAACCAACCATTTTTCAGTATACCCAAAGTCTTGTCCATCATTTGATATTTTGTACCAAGACGGATAACAATATAGTGATTCAAAAGCATACGAAGACAGCAGAAGGAACAGCCTTATAAAATGCAAGTGGAAGTGGGTGTTACGTGTTAGTTGTACGGAAGCATAGGCCAACTTTGGCATCTACTCCATGAACCAGACGTGCCTAGGATTGCCTAGGTGTGTCTGATCATGTAAGAAAATTCCCCCACTCGCGCCTAAAGCATGACGATGACGTGGGTGAGGGCATTTGTTTTGAAATTGAGACGCTAGAAAAGAAGAGAGAACGAGAAGAAAAAGAGGAGAGATGAGAAGGGGAAGCGGAAAATATACCTCATGGCACTAGCGGTGGCGAGCAAGAGCAGTGATGGTGGTGGTGAGTAGTGACAAAAGGTAAGAGAGAGAGAGAGATTCATAGAAGACAAGGAAGATGATGGAAAGAGAGAGGGGGGAAAGACAGACGTACTAATATGAGGTATGTGTCGTAGCAGCTATGAAAAGAAATAATAAATGCTGCACCATGTAAAAGTAACAAGAGAGAAATATGACTGTGCACTATCAGTCTGCTTCCTTTTCTCATTGCATCGTCACCTACCACTGTCCTAACTGTAATTTGAGTGTTCTGAAGGGTGAATTCTTTTTCGCTCAACCCTCTCAAGAGCATGAAGTAGGTTTGGGTAACTACAAGGATTATACGGTTTGTATTTGTATATGTATAAACCTTTGTATTTGCATGATTGAATATTTTATAGATTCATGCTCACTAACATGATGAAATAATATTGTTCTAATAAACCTTTCTATTTGAATATTTTAATCCATTTATGAATGTGAACTCAACTAATTATATAAGTTTTATAAAATTTTGTGATTAACTAGTACTATAATGCTTAATTTTCAAAATAAACTGACAACTGGTATTAGTATAGTGAGATTTAAATTACAAATTGAAGTTAAGCCCAAATATCTTAGAATGATTAATTAAAATTATGAAAATCAAGTGATTAGTTTGTCAACTACATTTGCAATTTATTGTAAAACTTATATAATAAGCAACAAGGATTTGAACTGAAATATGGGATTGCATGATTTATATTAAGTTATGGATCTAACATGTTTAGAAAGATTTCGTTCCTATTATAATATTTGCATTTTCATATTTCGACCAATTAATGAACAGCGTGAAAACTAATGGGTACAATGATTCACACAATTTATATACCAAAATTATTAAGTGAATATAAAAGTAAATTAATCAATCTGTATTACTCCATCGTGATGTAAATACAAACTTTGGAAAGAAGAATCAAGAGTCTCCTTGGACTAGTTAATATTGGACTGCAACACAGTTTCTAAAATTTCTTGGTAAAATTTGGAAAATAAGTTTATCATAGTGTAACATTCTTTCAGCATTGATCAAATAAGTTTACATGGGATTGTTTGTGTAATTGATGAGGTCATCGAGAGAACCGCTTTCTTAAGGAGGGAGATATTTGTTAGTGATAATTATTTTCCTAAAAAATTATGTGTATATTAACTTATAATTTTCAGAGGTCACATGTACAATACTTTTGTATATACGTCATATGCGCATGCTTCATAATACTCCAATGCTTAGTCCATTCTACCTTCAAATTTACAAGCAGTTCTTGTCCAATTTATTCGCTCATTTACCCGGGCAGGTATGAGGTAAAAATTGCCAAACCTAGCAAGACAAAGGTCTCTGTGAGTGACTCAGAGCCTCAGACCTGAAGGACTTGCTGGCAACTTTTTTTCATAAATGGGATATCTTAATGAACGCCGATGTAGTATGTGAACAATAAAATAAAGAGATTACATGTTTGCACAGTTATATGCATATACAGAATAAATACTTTTGAATGATCTTCTCGGTTGAGGCCGAATTTATTTAGACATATCCAGTTTCGAGTAAACCAAAACCGGTTGTTTTAAATTGTGGGTTTCAGTTTTTCTAAAACTAACCCAACTGCAACTGATGTTGTTTTAAAACCGTCCTGGAATCAGAGGTTTCGGATTCGATTTTATTAATCGTATTTTATATTTTAAAAAAAAATAAAATTTTCTTTTTAAATGAATAAGTTGTCAGCCTGAATGAGCTTGGGCGAAAATGGCGCCCTCTTTTTTTAAAGGCTTTTTTTCACTTACCGGTTCTCAACCTGACGCAATGTCAGCAGTCAAATCAAGTTGTCAGTCGTCCTCATAGCCGTAGGTTTCGAAACAACAAATTTTAATTCAAAGGCAGCACGCTCAAGAGGAGGCAAACTCCCAACTAGCTGGGATGCCGGGGAACACCCAAACCATAGGTGCATTGATCATAAAAGGTTATGTAAATTTTGTTTAAATTGGAGGTTTGAAACTGTCGGGTCCAAAACAAAATGTTAATAAGCAGTTTTAAAATATCGGTTTCCTGGTTGCGGATTGATTTCATGTAGAAATGACAATTTTCAAGTTCCCCACGTGTACCGTGAAACGGATTTTCAAGAGAAAAAATATGTCTCGTGGAGGGTGAAACATGACAAGAAAGATCCCGTAATATACGATGGGGTGGGTTCGAGTTTAATATATATGTGTGTGTGTGTTTATAACTATATATTTTATTAGTATAATTGTATGTAGATAATATTAGGTTAATAATATAGAATATTATAAATATTTTATATAAAATATAAATATATAATTTCAAATGATTTTTCTTTTTTACAAATATTTCATACTTTGAAATAAGGTGGGACGAGACGAGATCGGATTGTAACGAGAAAGTGAAGAACAGGTGTGAGTCTGATCCCTCAAAACCTATAGGATGAGGCGAGGCGGGGCATATAGAGGATATGTTAGGATGAGACGAGTGTGGGTGGAGTGAAAACCCAGCCTACCCCACCCTGTTGCCATCTCTAATTCTCAGTTCCAGATCCAATTCGACACTTTTCAGTTCGAATTGGCCATGTTTATGTGGGTGTGTACATGTATGTAGACACACATTATCTCATTGTCCCTGAAAGAATTTTGGACCAGTGGTCGGAGTCGTATTTCTAGCCAATGGTGGTTGGTAGCCATCGCCATCGCCAGTTGTGGATCTCGAAAAATTCTCAGGTCAGACTAAGTTATGTGTGGGGCGAAATATGTATTATAACCCACAAGCTATGTGATTTTTTCAGTTTTTTATATTTTTCCTCAGCTAACTGTAGGTATAAACTGCCCATGGCCACTAACCACCACCTACAGATGCAGCTCGAGAGAGGGAGGAGTATGAAAGCCAAAATGTCCTGTCCGGTTAAACTTTTACACGACGGCTCAAAGTTCATATGGTCCTTTCACCACAAAAGAGAAAAAGTTCATATCCACCAGTAAAAGAAATGTATAACACAACCAAATTGAAAACCCTAAGAATCCTACACTGTTCACTATCCAAGTAAGTTGATAACTCATTTTAATGGTGAAAGGCATTGAACAAGATTGACCAATTGTCAGGTTCATTTCAATGGTTTTTGAGGACTTATTTTGATGATTGCAACATCGGACATAGGTTATTTCGACAATCGACTGTATTCTCACAACCGTTGACATTGTGTTTTTCACCAAATAGAGCAAAAGGAGTGCAATCGTCGTTCCTCCACTTTGTTCTTGTGACCACTAGAGAAGTTAAAATGGGCTTCGCCCGAAATGCAGGGTCGAGTCAAAGAATTCCGGCTCATATTTGAAGCAAGGCCAAATAATTCGACCCATATGGTCTTGGGGGCCGATGCATGTCGGACTGGGTTGGCTTGTTGGATATTAGATCAAGTTTATAGGATCCGCTCTAAATATGCTTGAAATCCAATACAACCACAATATATACGTGTATATGTATTACATATATATACACATACATATAATAATATATACATGTACAGACATACATATATATAATAATGTTGTCTAGTTACATTTCTCTCCCTATTATATATATATATATATATATATATATATAAGTGTATAAGACCAACGAAAAAGAATAGTATAGCCTTACATGGAAAAGAAAGAAGGAAAGGTGGTGATCTTAATTAATATAAAAACAAAGTCAATACTTGTGTAGAACTATTGAAGAAGATATCCTTCAGTCATCAATTACCATTGAATTAATAAGTAATTTTACGACTAAGGAAAAAAACAAAGTCATTTTAGAATTGAAACAAAAAAAATACAACCTAATTTATAAGCCATTTTACACAGTATAATTGATATCAAATGGTCCTCAACATCATAAAACATCATTATCACCCAATCCTCTTAATTGTTGATATATATATATATATATATATATATCAATAAGAGTGTGAAGCAATAAATCCTAATTACCAATGCTTTTATGTCTTAGTAGCAAAGACAAAAAGATAGGTAGCATACATCTATAGAAAAAATCAATATATGGAAAATGATAACAAACTTGATAGAAAAATTAAGAGTCGATGTCCTTACTATTACAAAATATCACACTAAATCATAATAGTTGATGTACCACACATTATGCATAGGTGCTAGTCATTATCCAACACTAATAGCAAAAATGTTTGACCTAATCCTAGAGTAATATTGATGCAATGTCTAGTATCAACATCTGATAATTAGATGGATATTAATTGTTCCTCCTCGATGTGCAATACAATATAGAACGACATTAATGTCATCTTCTATTATAAAAATTCAAGATTATAGATGGCAAGACAAGTAATCATAAATCATTCTCTACAAGCTTTCGGCCTCCATGTCTCTCCTTCTCCCAAAAGCTCTTTGATGACTGTGTACGTATATAGCTCTTCCTACCATATTAACCCATCCATCAACATATTGACGTTAAATTATAGTTTCTCTTTCCTGTACTACTTCCAAAAGCTTTGCCTTTTTGAAAAATTCTGGCACAATGAGGTACCTTGTGATCACTAGGAGAGTCAACGTTAGAGACATGTTCAACACTATACGATGAGAAAAGACCTTATCCTGAGAATACTCCCCGTCCTTAGCCACAACATGAACTTCAATATGTGATATTTTTTTTCCTTTGTTGCTATATTGTCCTTCCAAACCTTCCTTGAATTGTACTCTTCACCACATGTTCATGTGAAGACAACTTTCTCTAAGTAGATTTGTTAGATAATTGGCCTTTAGGAGGGTGAAGAGATACCTCTAAAGTTACAATTTAAAGGCTCATGCAATAACTTAACAAATTGTCTTCATTATTACCAATTAGGATGCTCTCATAATTGTTAAAAAACTACCTCCAACTCAGTTACTACTTAATTATAATTGTGGTAGTCGAATGCGTAATGTATTTCTGCCATAAGTCAATTTTTTTTTAAAAGGGATCAACTACTAACAACCATATCTTGTCACCTCTTCTAAAAAAAATATTAATATTGTCAACACGAGCACCACAATGCACACCCACATATTGTTGCGCGATAGATACTATCTTGATACGGTTTACTTCTTTTATAATCAAATCAATTGAATCTCATGACATTATTCTCTCCATATTTCTAATAATATTTTTTATCCAATCAAAATAATATATGCTAATAATTTAGGATTCCTCAAATGACTTCTTTAATTTTGTAATTTGTACTCAACAATGGAATTGGGTCCAGTTTGTATTAAGCTTCGCAACTATAAGGGAAATCTTTCAACCACCACACTACAGTTATTAAAAGATTTAAAATATATAAATGATAGATATATGCACTAACAAGCAATGTTACGTACTTGTTGGTTATATGTCTATTGTAATGCATCACCCTATCCATTAGCATGATGGTGACATATTTTCACTTAACTTTTATCATAGTTAATGACTGTACATAAATACTCTTACCTACTAACCACAACAAGTTTGTTCCTACTCATACCAAATCCAATAGACATTTCTTTATTTCTTGTCTATTGGACAATAAATCCTTCAATATTTTTGATGATTTGACATTTGTATAAGAAATGTATGACGTCTATGAATTGCATAAGAAAATTTATTTGGGTAAATAACTCCTTCGTATACCTCAACACTTAAACAATCTTCCTTCTTCGCACCCATGAAAGTAAATGCCATAAAAAAAATATTTATTGAAATAATCTAATAACCTCAAGGAAAAGCATCCTATATCTGCAAATATAACAATAAACTCTTATTAATTAATGTGAATCTGAAAGTCTGAAAGAAAAAATATTTTGTACATGCTTGTTTTATACGTATAATCAAACCCCTAGAATGTTAAATATAATGTTGCTAACAATATATACCTTTGGTATCTTTCGATGGCATGTGTGATAGTGGTGACAATCTAATTCATATAGTAGTTGTTGGAGAATAATTATGCTACCCATTTTTCCATCCTAATTTTATCATTGTATGGTAAATGTACTCAATCATGCTAATATTTAAGTCATCAAGTTGCTTTAACGGTAGCAAAACATGCTTATGCTTACAATGGCTTTTTGTCTTAAAATCACTCAATATGTATGTATATGCATTTACTTCAAGATAGAGACCTAGAGGGTGATATGCCTCCCATGAACCACATTAATCTCCATGAACTAATATTTTCACCGTCTCTTGTAATTAAAAATGTGCATTCCACCTCCTACTAGGTATTGATCATGTCTACCAATTGCACAAATATGGGATTAGGCCACGTCCTCACTTGAGGGGTGACACTGTCCAACCGTACCTTTGTTTGAAAGGGGCACGGCCTTATCGTGACACCTTTGAAATAGAGACACATTGGGAGTGTGTATCCTTTTTGAAAGTGGTGCACTCTAAGCCATCTCCATCGTCGTCACGCAGACTCTTAGTTGCATGAGTTGTCCAGTGAGAGAGAAAGTGAGTCGAGAGATATCCAATGGATCTCGTGCCGTATTATCAAAAAATCGTTAGAATTAGAATCAGTAGATCAGCCGTAAGAGATTAGGATAGTTGTTGAGACTGAAAGAGAGGTCGAAAGAGAGACCTTGAGAGAGATCGAGAGCAAGAGGCAAGGGTTTAGCAGTCGAGAAGGAGAGATCAAAAATTTGAGAGAAAGAGAGTGAGAGATACTGAAAACAGTTTGAGGTCACCGGTTCGGTGCTCCAGTGAGATGAAGAGGTGAGTAAGAATCTCCCCAAGTGCTTAGGCTGAGGGAAAAGGGACAAAATGTGAAAGGTAAAGGGGTGTATGTTTAATTAAAAAAAAGGGTAAGAATAACAGTTAAGTTTATTTATTCAGTAAACAAAAGTTGGAGAATACCGATCCCTTTGTGTCCATGTTTCTGCTTATCAGTTAAAGAAACCTTTCAAACTCAGCAGGACTCCCAACGAATGGCTGTACTATGTACTACACCCCAAAAAAAAAAAGTTCGTACTTTAAGATGCAAATAAGGGTACACATAATAAGAGCAACAATTGGCGCCGCGAGGGAAACCAAAAGAACTCCGATCACGGGCGGAAACCAAATGCATCATTGAGTGCAGCGTTGATGATGAAAGTCTGGTTCTCCGTTTTTGGGAGACGGATCTTTTCATCAGCGCTGCATTCAATCATGCTTTTGGGATTCCTTTAAGATGAAAAGGGAGAGGCTATAAGGTGAGGAGACGAAGGTGGCTCTCCTTCTCAATAGCACGAACGACGGTGTTCGACACAGGGAGCTGCTTCGGCGAAAAGTTGGGGCTTCTATTCTCTTACCGTAGGGAAGAGGTTCATATTCACCTTTGCTTGAAGAATATGAATGGCTCGGACACGGCTGGCACCATGAGTGAACTGAGAGACAGAGATGGGAACCCTGTATAGAGAAGAAATCTTTGGCACGCGACTCCTACGGTGTCTGTGGTGTTCGCCGCTATCTTCCCTTGATACATGAATTGATTAGACCAAACCTAGTTGCCCTAAGATCGAAAGTACATTGCCTTAACTGTTTCCGTGAACTCAGAGGGTTCCGAGACCAGTCTAAGTTTCTTGAAGGTGTTGGAGCCAAAAAGGTTTTGGTTTTGACAACACACGTCGATCAACCAAAGATAAATCAGCCGGTTTACGCTTTCAAAGCTCTGCCACAACTACCACAAGGTATGGTGGTTGTTTTTTAGTGGTGGCTGCTTTTTCACTTACTATTCAAGGTTCTGAAAGCACCTTTCTTAAAACATGATAGTAGAGTGATCGCTTTCATATTTGAAAAAGCTCTAGTATATCAACTGTACTACCAATCTTGTTGTTGATATCAACTGTACACATAATACACATATCAACCATATTGATTCATCGAAGGTAAGAAGATCATTACGTTAAAGATTGGAGCACTTTGAACATTTTTATGAAATTTACCACAATCGAGGGAGAATTTACGCGACCCACCGCACCCAACAAATTAAATAAAAGGAAATAAGTAAGAAAGTCAAAGAAAGTACAAAGATAGAATTGCCTTGTCTTTTCTTTCTTCATCCACCAACGGGGCCAAACAAGAGAGAAATTACAAGATAATTGCAGCAACACAACCCCAAAGTATCGCCTAGAGCGACCGACCAATAAAATATGATTGACAAATAAAAGCGTGCACGTCACAGAAGATAAAGAGAGAGTTAATCATTCCAGACCTTCTCATTCTTTCTTATATATATATATATATATAAAGAGAAGGAAGATCTTACCACTATTAACTTTTGTTTTTTAACTAATGATAATATATTTTATATTTTTTAAAAGCTTTTTAAAAAATTTATAAGTGAAGAGTATTCAATTTTCCACTTTATATATAGAGAGCGAGAGAGTGAGATTTTGACACATCAAAGGAATCTATATATTATCAACAATTGAAACTGCTGGAAAATAATTTTGTTCTCGTCGCAGCTGACCAATATTCATCCATGCATGCACACAATAGACTAGATAACTTAAT